>JAEMUL010000107.1:10000-12500 GCA_034510155.1 Eucriotettix oculatus | reverse complement strand
GGGGGGGGGGGGGGGGGGGGGGGGGGGGGGGGGGGGGGGGGGGGGGGGGGGGGGGGGGGGGGGGGGGGGGGGGGGGGGGGGGGGGGGGGGGGGGGGGGGGGGGGGGGGGGGGGGGGGGGGGGGGGGGGGGGGGGGGGGGGGGGGGGGGGGGGGGGGGGGGGGGGGGGGGGGGGGGGGGGGGGGGGGGGGGGGGGGGGGGGGGGGGGGGGGGGGGGGGGGGGGGGGGGGGGGGGGGGGGGGGGGGGGGGGGGGGGGGGGGGGGGGGGGGGGGGGGGGGGGGGGGGGGGGGGGGGGGGGGGGGGGGGGGGGGGGGGGGGGGGGGGGGGGGGGGGGGGGGGGGGGGGGGGGGGGGGGGGGGGGGGGGGGGGGGGGGGGGGGGGGGGGGGGGGGGGGGGGGGGGGGGGGGGGGGGGGGGGGGGGGGGGGGGGGGGGGGGGGGGGGGGGGGGGGGGGGGGGGGGGGGGGGGGGGGGGGGGGGGGGGGGGGGGGGGGGGGGGGGGGGGGGGGGGGGGGGGGGGGGGGGGGGGGGGGGGGGGGGGGGGGGGGGGGGGGGGGGGGGGGGGGGGGGGGGGGGGGGGGGGGGGGGGGGGGGGGGGGGGGGGGGGGGGGGGGGGGGGGGGGGGGGGGGGGGGGGGGGGGGGGGGGGGGGGGGGGGGGGGGGGGGGGGGGGGGGGGGGGGGGGGGGGGGGGGGGGGGGGGGGGGGGGGGGGGGGGGGGGGGGGGGGGGGGGGGGGGGGGGGGGGGGGGGGGGGGGGGGGGGGGGGGGGGGGGGGGGGGGGGGGGGGGGGGGGGGGGGGGGGGGGGGGGGGGGGGGGGGGGGGGGGGGGGGGGGGGGGGGGGGGGGGGGGGGGGGGGGGGGGGGGGGGGGGGGGGGGGGGGGGGGGGGGGGGGGGGGGGGGGGGGGGGGGGGGGGGGGGGGGGGGGGGGGGGGGGGGGGGGGGGGGGGGGGGGGGGGGGGGGGGGGGGGGGGGGGGGGGGGGGGGGGGGGGGGGGGGGGGGGGGGGGGGGGGGGGGGGGGGGGGGGGGGGGGGGGGGGGGGGGGGGGGGGGGGGGGGGGGGGGGGGGGGGGGGGGGGGGGGGGGGGGGGGGGGGGGGGGGGGGGGGGGGGGGGGGGGGGGGGGGGGGGGGGGGGGGGGGGGGGGGGGGGGGGGGGGGGGGGGGGG
Source organism: Eucriotettix oculatus (assembly GCA_034510155.1). NCBI lineage: Eukaryota > Metazoa > Arthropoda > Insecta > Orthoptera > Tetrigidae > Eucriotettix > Eucriotettix oculatus. The sequence continues at coordinate 11,338 of JAEMUL010000107.1, read as the reverse complement.
GGGGGGGGGGGGGGGGGGGGGGGGGGGGGGGGGGGGGGGGGGGGGGGGGGGGGGGGGGGGGGGGGGGGGGGGGGGGGGGGGGGGGGGGGGGGGGGGGGGGGGGGGGGGGGGGGGGGGGGGGGGGGGGGGGGGGGGGGGGGGGGGGGGGGGGGGGGGGGGGGGGGGGGGGGGGGGGGGGGGGGGGGGGGGGGGGGGGGGGGGGGGGGGGGGGGGGGGGGGGGGGGGGGGGGGGGGGGGGGGGGGGGGGGGGGGGGGGGGGGGGGGGGGGGGGGGGGGGGGGGGGGGGGGGGGGGGGGGGGGGGGGGGGGGGGGGGGGGGGGGGGGGGGGGGGGGGGGGGGGGGGGGGGGGGGGGGGGGGGGGGGGGGGGGGGGGGGGGGGGGGGGGGGGGGGGGGGGGGGGGGGGGGGGGGGGGGGGGGGGGGGGGGGGGGGGGGGGGGGGGGGGGGGGGGGGGGGGGGGGGGGGGGGGGGGGGGGGGGGGGGGGGGGGGGGGGGGGGGGGGGGGGGGGGGGGGGGGGGGGGGGGGGGGGGGGGGGGGGGGGGGGGGGGGGGGGGGGGGGGGGGGGGGGGGGGGGGGGGGGGGGGGGGGGGGGGGGGGGGGGGGGGGGGGGGGGGGGGGGGGGGGGGGGGGGGGGGGGGGGGGGGGGGGGGGGGGGGGGGGGGGGGGGGGGGGGGGGGGGGGGGGGGGGGGGGGGGGGGGGGGGGGGGGGGGGGGGGGGGGGGGGGGGGGGGGGGGGGGGGGGGGGGGGGGGGGGGGGGGGGGGGGGGGGGGGGGGGGGGGGGGGGGGGGGGGGGGGGGGGGGGGGGGGGGGGGGGGGGGGGGGGGGGGGGGGGGGGGGGGGGGGGGGGGGGGGGGGGGGGGGGGGGGGGGGGGGGGGGGGGGGGGGGGGGGGGGGGGGGGGGGGGGGGGGGGGGGGGGGGGGGGGGGGGGGGGGGGGGGGGGGGGGGGGGGGGGGGGGGGGGGGGGGGGGGGGGGGGGGGGGGGGGGGGGGGGGGGGGGGGGGGGGGGGGGGGGGGGGGGGGGGGGGGGGGGGGGGGGGGGGGGGGGGGGGGGGGGGGGGGGGGGGGGGGGGGGGGGGGGGGGGGGGGGGGGGGGGGGGGGGGGGGGGGGGGGGGGGGGGGGGGGGGGGGGGGGGGGGGGGGGGGGGGGGGGGGGGGGGGGGGGGGTGGGGGGGGGGGGGGGGGGGGGGGGGGGGGGGGGGGGGGGGGGGGGGGGGGGGGGGGGGGGGGGGGGGGGGGGGGGGGGGGGGGGGGGGGGGGGGGGGGGGGGGGGGGGGGGGGGGGGGGGGGGGGGGGGGGGGGGGGGGGGGGGGGGGGGGGGGGGGGGGGGGGGGGGGGG
>JAEMUL010000106.1:0-20144 GCA_034510155.1 Eucriotettix oculatus | reverse complement strand
AATTTATATTTTTTTAATTATTTTTATTTATACAATTATTTATTGATATTTAATTTTTGTTTAGCTCCTCAATATTTTTTATATTAATTTATGTTTTTATAATATAAGTACGTATGGATATTATTAAATTTTTTTGGAGCCAATAGTTATATATATATATATAAATGTATGCATGATAGAGTTTTATTAGAATATTATAGCTGTTTATTATATTAATTGAATTTAATTTATAATAGGGTGTTTAGGAAGAAAGAGATAGGAATATTTAATTTTTTTTTATTTTTGATTTTTATGGGGTTATATTAATTTAATTTTTTTTATGTATATATATCAATAAAATTAGAAATTTAATTATTAATAATTAATTGATTAATTTATAAATGGTTATTAAGTTTTTTATAATTTTGAATTTTGTTTAAATTAATCATTATTATTGGTTAAATTAATAGAAGATTTTAACTTCTAATTTATGTTTTCAAAACATATGCTGTTAGCTTATTAATTATTTAATTAATTTATTTCATAAGATTGTTATTCATGAATTTAATATAAAGTATCTGAAGTATATTAAGGTTAGGATTTGTCCTAGAATAATATAAGGGTCTTCTACAGGTTGTTTACCAATTCAGGTTAATATAATAATTGAGGTAACTAGAATTCAAAATATGTATTGGTTTCACGGGTAAAATTGAATACCCTGGAATTTAGATTTTTTATAAAATGGTAGAATTATTAGGATTGTGATTGATATTAATAATGCAGCTACTCCTCCTAGTTTGTTAGGGATTGATCGTAGAATGGCATATGCAAATAAGAAATATCATTCTGGTTGAATGTGAGGAGGGGTAATTAGGGGGTTTGCAGGGGTAAAATTATCAGGATCACTTAGATTATAAGGTGCTTGTGTTGAAATTAATATAGTTAATAATAATAATAAAATTATAGTTACTGAGTCCTTTCAAGTGAAAAATGGATGGAAAGGAATTTTTTCTTGATTACTTTTTATCCCTAAAGGGTTATTGGATCCTGTTTTATGTAAGAAAATTAAATGTATTAAAATAAATGCTATTATGATAAATGGTAATATAAAATGTATAGAAAAAAATCGGGAAAGGGTGGGATTATCAACTGCGAATCCTCCTCAGATTCATTGAACAATTTGATTTCCGATGTAAGGAATTGCTGAAAGTAAATTAGTGATTACTGTTGCACCTCAAAATGATATTTGGCCCCATGGAAGAACATAGCCAATAAATGCTGTTGCTATAGTTAAAAATAGAATAATAGAACCAGTCAATCAGGTTTCTTTAAGATAAAAAGATTCATAATATAGCCCTCGTCCGATATGTAAATATATACATATAAATATTATAGACGCCCCATTTATGTGAATATTTCGTATAAGTCATCCGTTGTTAACATCTCGACAAATGTGGATAATTCTTTGAAAGGCCATACTAATATCTGCTGTATAATGTATAGCTAAAAATAAACCTGTTATAATCTGAATAATTAGGCATATTCCTAGAAGGGACCCAAAGTTTCATCATAATGAAATATTACTTGGAGTAGGTAGGTCAATTAGAGAATGGTTAATTATTTTAATTAACGGTTGATTTTTTCGTAATGGTATGTTCATTAGTTGATTTTTATTCGTAATGGTCCTTGTTCAATATTAGAAATTTTATTAATTACAATTAGGGCAATAAATAAATATAGTATTATTATGATTGATATTGAATATAAAGGGTAATTAAATATTATATTTATATTTATTTGTTCATAGTTAGTTATATTAAATTGATTAATAGTTGTTTCGGAAGATTCATTATTAGGGTTTTTTTTTATTATAATTATTAATATAATTATTGTAATAATAGGTAGTAATTTAATATAATTAAAATTTTTTTCATTTGGTGAAATACTTGTAATATAAATGAATAGTACTATTATTCCTCCAATAAAAATAATTATTAAAATATAATTAAATCAAGGTGATTTATTTAATGTATTTATCATAAATGTTGATGTTGTTGTTTGTATAAGAATAATAATGACTATTATTATAGGTTGTTTAGTATTTATAAATATAATATTTAGAGTTGTGGATATTAATATAATTATTTTCAATCAGGGAATAGTTTATTTAAAATATTAAATTTGGGTTTTAGAGATGGAAATGTTTCCTTTTCCTGAAGTTTTAAGAATTTTTTCAATTTTGATTTACAAGATCAATGTTTTATTTAAACTATTAAAACTAATTTTTATTTTATATTATTTAATAATTTTTATTTCTGGTTTATATGTATTCTGTTTTATACGTAAGCATTTACTGTTAGTTTTATTAAGATTAGAATATATAGTATTGGGTTTATTTTTTTTTATTTTCTTTTTTTTTAGTATTTACAGTTATATATCTTTTTTTTTAGTTATTTATTTGATTTTTTCTGTATGTGAGGGTGCTTTAGGCCTCTCTATTTTAGTAAGAATAATCCGAAGAAGAGGTAGTGATTATGTATATAGATCTTATTTATTTTTATGTTAAAATTTATTTTTTCTTTACTTTTTATGATTCCTTTATGTATATTCAATTTGTGGTGAATATTTTTTGGCTGATTTATATTGTTTATATTTTGTATGATTTTATTGGGAAATTTTATTTTTTTTAATGTTGAGTTAGGTAATGGTTTAGGTTTAGATTTTTTGTCATGGGCTATAATTATTTTAAGATTATGAATTTGTTCTTTAATGATTTTATCTAGAACTAAGATTAAGTTTATTTCTTATTTTTCTGAATTTTATTTATTTATTATTTTAATATTAATGTTTTCTTTGTATTGTACTTTTTCTGCTTTAAGATTATTTAATTTTTATTTATTTTTTGAATTTAGTTTAATTCCAACTTTAATGTTAATTTTAGGTTGAGGTTATCAACCAGAGCGTGTTAGAGCTGGGGTTTATATAATTTTTTATACTTTATTAGCTTCTTTACCTTTATTATTATCTTTATTATGATTATATGATTATTGTGGAAGATTAAGAATTTTTTTACTTTTTGATTGTTGCAATAATTTATATTTGTATTTAACTATAATTATAGCTTTTTTGGTTAAATTACCTATATATATATTTCATTTATGACTTCCTAGGGCTCATGTGGAAGCCCCTATTGCTGGTTCAATGATTTTAGCGGCGGTGTTATTAAAATTAGGGGGTTATGGGATTATTCGTGTTATAAAGTTAATTAGTAATTATTCTTTAATTTTAAATTTTTATGTAATTATTTTTTCTATATATGGGGGGTTTTTAGTTAGATTAATTTGTTTACGTCAAGTAGATTTAAGGATATTAATTGCTTATTCTTCAGTAGCTCATATGAGATTAGTAATTTCTGGTCTTTTTACTATAAATTTATGAGGGTTTTATGGTTCTGTATTTTTGATATTAGGTCATGGTTTATGTTCTTCAGGATTGTTTTGTTTATCAAGAATTGTTTATGAGCGTTTAAATAGTCGTTTATTTTTATTGAATAAAGGTTTAATTTCTTATATACCTAGAATAAGATTATGATGATTTTTATTGAGAAGCAGAAATATATCGGCTCCTCCTAGTCTTAATTTGATTGGTGAAATTAGTTTATTAAATAGAATTATTAGTTATCAATTTAATTTTATAATTATTTTATTTATATTATCTTTTTTGTGTTGTGCTTATAGATTGTATTTATATAGTTATAGCCAACATGGTATTATATATTCTGGATTATATAGAATTTCTTCTTGTTATATGATTGAATTTCATTTAATTCTTCTTCATTGATTACCATTAAATTTAATGTTCTTTTGTTGTGATTATATTATTTAACTTAAATAGTTTAAAAAAATTTTAATTTGTGGAATTAAAGATGTAATTTGTTTTACTTTAAGTCAATGATAATTTTTTATTTATTTTCATTGTCTTTTATATTATTAGGTTTAGTATTTTTTGTTATTAGATTATTTTTATTAATATTTGATTTGTGTTATATAGTTGAGTGAGAGATTTATTCTTTAAATTCTTCTTTAATTTTAATGGGTGTAATTTTAGATTGAATATCTATAATTTTTGTTAGATTTGTCTTAATTATTTCTTCTATAGTTTTATTTTATAGTAATGATTATATGAGAGGGGATAAATTTAGGAGCCGTTTTGTTTTACTAGTGGTGTTATTTGTGATTTCAATAATTTTTATAATTATAAGTCCTAATATTATTAGAATTTTATTAGGTTGGGATGGTCTAGGTTTAGTGTCTTATTGTTTAGTAATTTATTATCAAAATATAAAATCTTATAATGCTGGGATATTAACAGCTTTAAGAAATCGGGTAGGGGATATCTTTATTCTTATTTCTATTTCTTGGATATTAGATTTTGGTAGATGAAATTATATTTATTATTATGATTATTTTATTGGTTCATTGGTTTGAAATTATTGGTGATGTAGTTCTTTTTTTATTATTTAAGGTTGTTAGACTGTATATTAAGTTTATAACTATTATCCACTTTATTATTCGTAATATTGTTATTGTTAATAATTATGTTACATCTCGTGTGGTACGCGATTGCCTGTACCACATAAATTTTAATTAAATTGTATTTAGGTCTAAGCAGGACGAAATCGGGAGCATGAATGAACGCGATAGGTTAATTAAATGACGAATTGCAGTCATCTTCTCGGCCAGAAAACGGAAACAATAAGGTTCGGTAAATATTAATGGACGAGACAGCATAAAGTCTCGCCTGCGGAAGACATGGACAACAGATGCTGCATATGGAGGAAGTAGGAAGTGCACCCACACGAGGAGAGAATTGGGGCGGGGCGAGAAGAAGAAAACCAGGGTGCATTAGGAGACGACAGAGGAGTTATTACACATCAGTTTACAGAGGAGTTTTGACACAGCAGTTTAGAGGAGTTTTTACACATCAGTTTACAAGAGAGTTTACAAGAGCAGTTTTAGAAGCCAGCATACCTCCGACGCTTGGAAGACGACGCCCAGCAGCCATCAGCCAGTAAGGACGTCGGGGATCGTCACAGCACCGTGGTGATGTACTCACCCACCTTATTGTTTCCTGCCTCTGGTCGTTTGTATATAGTGTTCGCTTTTCCCCCCATATTCGATTTATACCCACTGAGCGTTTAGCTTTCCCTTAGTTAAAGATTCACTCATGCTCCCGACGTAGTGAGCGAGGATCCCCCCTTAAATATCAAATTTAATAAACCTGCATTTGTTAAAATTTAAATATTATAATTTTTTTATCCCGTATAAATTAAAAACAACCTAAAATCATTCTCCCCACCTACAAATTAATAGAACCCTCACCACACTCGTATTCATATTACAATATCATAATTTATTTATAAATTCTTTTCGGGTTGAAATGATTTAATATATTATAAATACTAGTTTTGATTTCACTTATGATTAAATATTTTATTATAGTTGAAGCTCTATATTTTCATTTTTTTGCAGTATTCCATTTTTGATGAAAATAATTGTTAAAATGTAATTGCATTTAGGAAACAATTTTAAAAAATATGTAATTTTGTTATTTTTTTAAAATTCGGAGCTATATTTAATTTAAAATTCAGTTTTAACAAACAAACGTAGACCGTCACACTTTTGTACATTTTTAGACTATCAGAGCTGACTTGGCGCATGCATCATGTGATTACATATCTCCGCCGCTCTTCGTCGCTATGCACAGGCCGCAAGTGACGTAAATAATGATGACGTAACTCTCCTGTCGCTGCGCTAAGTAGACAAGCAGTTCCCATTACATGCACGATTAGTAGAACCCCACTTGTTGTAATAAACCTTTTTTTTATTGTTTGTTGTGGTATTCAGTCCTAAGACTGTTCCGATGCAACCCTCCATGATAACTTATCTTGTACAAGCCTTTTCGTTTACGCATAACTACAACATCCCATGATCCTCCATGAACTCCTTAGCGTATTCCATCCTTTGTCTTCCTATTCCGTTCTCACCCTACACACCTCCCACAAATGCTAATTTTACCAGACCCTCATGCCTTCTCATGGTCAACGACCTCCATATTATTCACGTATTCTGCTTAGAGCTTCCTCTATCCACCCATCTCATTCTCCTATAGCACCACATTTCCAATGCTTCAATTATATTCCTTTCTGCAAGTCCGAAAGTAAATTCCTTGGTTTTGAAAACGTGCTATCCAACTTTTTACTATTCGTCCTTTGTTATTATGCAAAATTTCTTAACTTGCTTCAAAATCTAACACCTTTCGTTATTCCACTGTTTCCCATACTACACTCCATTACCTTGGTTTTTCCTCTATTTTTCCTCTTCATACTCCCCTAATACTACAATTCCATCGGCAAACCGTAGGGTTTTTATTTCTTCTCCTTGCAGTATCATTCCTTTTCCATATTCAGTTTTAACTTTCTTCATCTCCTGTTATATATATAAGTTAAACAGCATGGGCGACAGATTACAGCCTTTTTTTACTCATTTCCTGATTTCTGCTTTCTTTTCTTCATCTTCAATTCTAATAACTGCTGACTGCCTCCTTTAGAGGTTATGGATAAGCCTTCTTTCTCGATATTTTATTGCCGTGCTCTTCATAATCCTTAATAGTGTGTTTAAGCTCACATTATCAAAGGCTTTTTCGAAATCTACAAATGCCATCTGGTCGTCTGTGTACGAGGTTCTACTAGCATAATATATTTTGACGAGAATTGTAGATACGCAGCAACCATTTGTTACTTTTATTTTTGTCAGGTTATCGTCATATAATCTAGCCCCTTTGTTTTAACGTTGTCCATAGTCTGCAGAGGTGTTTCTGTAAGTCGACATATAGCATATGTATTTCTTGATTCATACTAGTCTTTTATTTAATAAACTGCGTGACACAATATAAGTTCATCCAAACCCTGCTTGTGCCTCTGCTTCGTAGTCTTTATATGTACACTCGATCTTGATTTTTATTTAATCGTTATCTACTAAATTTATGAAAATTGCTTTGAGGGGAACCTGGGGGGGGGGGGAAAGAGGTTCTTGATTACGTCACAGCATCATGTACAGTATTCTACTCTCGTGACCGTTTTGTGAATGAAACATTTAATTTGAAACTAGTTGAAGAAACGCGTGGAATCTGTAAAGTTAATTTGATTGGCAATGCCTTTATATTCACGGTTTTCCGTCCGCGCCGTCGTCTATGACGTCAGCTGACCTCAATTCTCTGCCCAACTTCAGAGGAATTTCCACGTAGACCATCACGAGACTCGGCACTGCAGGCAGGTGGATGACTAGCCAACGAAAATAATCAGAATAATTATATGACGCCAGCTAAAATCTGACGACTGGAGATGCAAAGTTAAAGACATAAGCTTAGTAAAAATTATCAATTAACAGTTTCTCATTGAATTTAATGTGCAACGAGTCAGAAACTTATTTTACGAAAGGCTGTCAAAATAATGATACTGTGGTTGGCGATAGCGTTGACAAGTAGACAGTTTAAAATTAGACTTGTGCTCTTTAATTTTAACATTAAAAGTACCCTTTGTTTGGCCGATGTAGCAGGATTCACAATTTTAACAATTATGTAGTACGGAACAACAGCAGTAGAGGATGTTTGTGTCTGTTAATAAAACCAGTGAAATACGAATTTGACTTATAAATTACCGTAAACTGAGTCAGTTCATTTAACAGAATTCCCACGGAAATATTAAACAATAAATTGATTGTTGTGCATTGCTCCTTACAACAGGCTGACACAGGAATTGTACACAACGAGAATGGGATAAGAAATTCAGAACACTGACTCGGAAGGTAGGCTACATTATTATTCATCCGGGAAACAGAAACCTTTAAAAAACATGATGGAATAATTTTGTTCACAAGAAAATTAGGAATGCATATTATAACCATTAAAAATAATTGTCTTTAATTATGTACACTATTTTGTTCATTTTTAATTTTTAATGTATGACGTACCCTATTTCTCAATCGAGGATTAATGGAAACAACAATAAATCTAAATCTAGTTAACATTTCATAAACAAAGTAATCATGAATAATACAAAAACCGTCATTAACGCCGATATGAGAAATGACATTCTCATCGATGGAGTTATCGCCAGCCTTCCGAATGGCAACAGAGGAGTTTAGAAATGTGAGCAGTATTTATTACCTCGGCTAATTTAGCTTCCTCAATCATCTAGTTGTTCACACATTGATTATGCCGAGTCATTTGGCCGCGCCCAAGACCTGTGATCCTGGTTTTGCCGCCGCAGTCACGTACACCAGCTACCGCCATTCACATCAAAGGTCAAAAGATTTATTCAACAAAATTAAATTTAAAACCAACAACATTACGGAGAAATTATGTAAATTATGAAAGGCAATTGAGCCTTTTCACAATCGCAAATACTTTCTTTCAAGAGTGGAAAAACACCGTAGCTGTCCATCTTTACGAGGAATGGCTACGAATCACATTCGTTTGTGACATCAGCGCTCTTCTAAATGTGTGTAGAGCTGGAAAGTATGGACGAGGTCACGCACGTTTCGGCAAGGACGCCATCTTAATCCACGTACAAATAAATAATTACAATAGAAATATTGTTATTATAATAGAATGTTAACTAGTAGCATCTCCTCTTATCCAGCCTCTATTACTGGAAGCTGTGCAGAAGTGTTTCTGTCTAACAGTCTTGGCTTTCCATTATACGTAATGAAATTACTTGTACAGAATACTCCTAATATAAAAATAATGATAGTTCTTTAAAATGTCTATACCCCTGAAAGAAAGAAAAGAGGAACGCTACAATAATTATATTAACTTAACACTTCCCTTCACTTTGGCTTTATTCTTCAAAATAACAACTTCACTTTATACGTTTTCTGAGATTTGTCCTGAGTTTATTTTCCTGAAGAATATTTCCCCCAAACATTCCGACAGGTAAACTATTCCAGTCGTTGATGGTCCTATTAAGGAATGAGTATTACCTAATACCTGGTTTTTGCTTTCTACTTTTTACTTTGAACCGATGATCCATATAACTGGTCTTTTGTATTCGGAACTAATTCCAATCCGTGGTTTTTGTCCCGTATAACTGAAGTGAGTAGTTTTATTTATTTTTAGAATCAGTGAAGTTATAATAGTGAAGTGCAGTGAAATGATTTTTGTGTGGCTCCTTTGTTTTCTTTTTCAGATAAAAAAACTACACTTCATAATTCTACCTTAGTGTAAACTTTTCGTAATTGTATTTGTGTTTTATTTGTATTTTCTTTGTAGACATCTGCCACCGGGCAATTGCCCAATAGCAGCTTAGTAATAATAATAATAATAAATAAGCTTTTCCTATAACCCGGCCCTACTCGCACAAAATCTGAACTTTCTCTAATGATTCTATTTGATTTTTGCTATAGGGATCCCAACAATCCGCCCCGTATTCCAAAATTGGTCTAACTAAGAATAAATATGCCACTTCCGTTGATTTTGATCTTCCCTTTTTTAAGTTCCTCATAATTAAATGTAAGTAATGCCACACTTTCATCTATTCCGCCCACCCAAGTCTGTTCTTGAAATATATCCCCAGAAACTTTCAGCTCGTTACCCTTGCAATTAGTTCCCCACCTCTTCTGTATTGTGACTAATCGTTTTTACAATTATTATGCTTTTTTTATCAAGGCAAAGATAGGATGTGTCAATCAATAAAAAGTAAAAATAACTTTTTCAATCTTAGCTCTAGTAAATGCGCCTTCGGAGTCACCTGATCCATGCGGCGATCTGATTGGTCCTTGTGCGTCACCTGTGGAAGGTCTGTCTGTCTGTCAACTGAGCTTGTATATCACGTATTTTCGTGATAATGGGATCCCATGCATTACTGATATGGTAGCCAGTCTCTGTTTATGAGATTATTATGTGTCTTAATTTCTATGGCTTCCAATATCACGCTATCACGCCATTTATGAGAATAAAATGCATTTTATGTCCCGTTGTCAAAACATGCTCAGCAACAGCAGATTTGTCAAGTTGTTTCAAGTGCAACGTTGCTCTATCGTCCTCAGGGTTTGACCAATATACAGTCGGCCGCAGTATGTCACATGGAATTTGGTACACTCCAGCAGTTTTTAAACCAATGTCATCTTTAACGGAGCCCAGAAGCTGTTCTATTTTGTTTTGTGGACGAAAAACTGTTTTTACGACATGTTTGGCCAATATTCTACTGATTTTTGATGATTTTCTCCTGCATACGGAAGAAATGCCAGGGCTAATTGTGGTGATTCATGTTTTCTTACCGTTTTCTTTCTGTTCAGAGCCCTGTTAATTTCTGTTCTCCAATAACCATTATTGATGAATGTTTGTCGCAGATGTGCAATTTCAGAGGCCAGATTTTGTTCATTTGTGTTAATATTTTCATTTAATGTATGTTAAATTAATAATGCTTTATTCAATTTAACATAAGATCAACATTTTTATTTCAACAGAACACGTCGATACATCTTTGAACAGAAGACTAGACAAAACCAAAGAACACATACATTCATAGTGAGTAATGCCACCTGAGCAAAAAAACAGATCTAAACTTAATTCTCTACAATCTGCAACAGCACGAGCTCTATGCATCAATGTATGCAATACCGCTTTCATATGGTGAAAACTATTGGCATCATTCAAATATAAATCCGTATGTGTAGGTTTCCTGTACACTGAATGCCCTAATTTTCCTCCAGGTTTCTTGTAAATGAGGATGTCTAAAAACGGTAGTGCGCCTCCTTTTTCAATTTCCATTGTAAATTGGATGTTATGGTGTATACTATTTAGATGTTGTAAGAATTCCGATAACGCAGTAATATAACAAACGTATCGTCCACATATCTAAAAAAGCATTTGGGCTTTAGTTTGGCTGTTGTTAAGGCTTGCTCCTCGAAAAATTCCATATAAAAATTGGCCACTACTGGTGAAAGTGGAGAGCCCATGGCGACGCCATCGGTCTGTTCAAAACAACGTTGTGTTCTTTTAAATACCTGACCCGGTTGGTTAACCGTGAAGATTTCATCCGAATGAGACGTGCTATTTTACAAGGCAGCTCATTCAACACTTTTTTGTAGGAACCTTGATATTAAATACTAGAAGGACGATTAAGAAAATCCTATACCGAGTAAAACGCGCCATTTAAAAAAATAGTTTTACTCCAAAGGTACAGCTATGAACAACATTTTTATGGACATTTCTTCCTTCTCTAATTTCAATGTTCAGTCAGTTGTTAATTCCCTATTAGACCATGATGCCCAACTACTGATGATAAATAACCTATACACCAAACACTCACATCAAAAGAAAATAATCAGAATCAGGAAAATTGATGACTATTCGTTAAACAACTTTAAACACACACTAATGGAAGAATCTTGGCAAGATTTATACTGCATGACCAATGTTAATGATAAGCTCAATTATTTCCTTAAAACTTTACATCTACACTATGAATCTTGCTTTCCTGAGAAACAAATTGTTTCTAAAAATAATGTCAGTACTCCTTGGATAACAAAGGGGATAAAAATGTCTTGCAAACACAAACGAGAACTATATTTGGCAACTAAAAACAATAATTGTTTAAAAACTCGCTACAAAAATTATTGTAGAGTATTAAACAAGGTCATAGCTGCAGCTAAAAATATGTATTTCAATGAGGTTATCAGCAATTCCAGTAACAAAATTAAAACAGTTTGGAAGATAATTAAAAATGAAACAAACAAAAATCACTTATGCTGAATGGAAAGTGAGACTAAATCAGAGTTAGTGACAAAATCTAATCAATTTAATAACTACTTTTTAACTGCATCCCAACAATTAGTAGGGTATAAGAGTAAATCAAATACAGAAGCAGAACACTCACTTCGAGGAACTATATCTAGTGACATAAGTGATCTCTATCTTATGATGACAACTGAATTTGAAATCAAAAAAATTATAGGATCATTAAAAAATAAACATTCCTCAGGTTATGATGGAATAACAAGTATTGTCTTAAAAAACATAGCTAACACCATCACCCCCATAGTAACTTACCTATGTAATCAGTCATTGTGCAGTGGAATTTTTCCTGATAGGCTAAAATATGCAACAGTTACTCCTATCTTTAAGAAAGGAAGTTTGGAAGACTTTGGCAATTACAGACCAATATCCCTCCTGCCAGTAGTCTCTAAATTATTTGAAAAAGTAGTCTATAATAGAGTAGTTGATCACTTAAATAAATATAATCTACTTACCACCTCTCAATTTGGCTTCAGGAAAAAAAGTTCAACAGACATTGCTATTTTCACTCACTCATGAAATTTTGGAACAGCTAAACAAAAAGAGATACCCATTAGGAATGTTTTGTGACCTATCCAAAGCTTTTGATTGTGTAGACCATAATATCCTCCTAAACAAAATGAAGTTGTATGGAATGACAGGAATTTCCCATAATTGGCTCTCCTTTTACCTAACAAATGGGAATCAGAGGATTACATTAAAAGACCCTAACTCTGGACAAATTATTAACTCATACTGGGGTTCCACAGGGTTCCATTCTAGGTCCATTGCGCATCTTAATATATATATAAATGACTTACCTAGATCCATAAATTCTTCTTCTAAAACTATACTTTTTGCTGATGATACTAGTATTTTGGTTACAAATAAACAAAATAGTCTGGAAAATGCTGCCAGTGTTACATTAAGCCAGATGCTTCACTGGTTTTCAGCCAATGGCTTGTCAGTCAATTGTGATAAAACTCACTTCATGCAGTTTCAGACAAAGAATGCCAATTCGAAAGTAGCAACAAATAATTGTGAAATAACTGAAGTTGAATGTACAAAATTTTTAGGTATATCCATGGACAATAAATTAAACTGGAAGGATCATATTAATATTCTCCTACGAAAATTAGACTCGGCGGCAACCTTTGCTCTTAGAATTATGTCAAGTTGTAGTGATCCTAACATAAGAAAATTAGTTTATTATGCACATTTCCACTCTATAATGACATATGGTATAATATTCTGGGGCAAGATAAAATATTTACACTTCAAAAAAAGGCTGTTAGAATATTATGTCAGGTCTCACCAAAAACATCTTGTAGGGGACTTTTCAAGAAAACTGGAATACTGACACTCATATTCAATCACTCATGTTATTTTATTCTAACTCAGAAATACATGACTTTGATACCAGAAGTAAAAACAATTTACACAAGGAAGGAAGGGAAGTCTCTAACCGTAATACAAAAGGGTGTACATTACAATGCCATCTATTAGCATATTTAATAAACTTCCCACCTCCATTAAACAATTAAAAATAAATCCAAACAAGTTCAAATATGAACTAACTAAGTTCTTACTAAGGCCACTCCTTCTACTCTGTTGAAGAATTTATGGAGCTGAATGCAGATATTTATAATTATGAAAGAACATTATTAGAACAGTAATTTTTTAGTATAGGATGTAAAAATATTTATCAATTTTATATATAAGGTACAAATTGTATGTCTTCTGCATAGAACTTAAGAAATCTTATTATAAGTTAAAAATAATGAATAGTTACAGTATATTCTAATATTAATAAAGCAACCTATGTAAAATCTCTGACTCGTTCCACATCCTTGAAGCTTGTTCTTCTCTATAGGATTTATGGAATATGATTTTATACTTATACTTATACTCTGCTTCACGAAGCTTTTGTAGGTACTATTTTTAACCTCCGGTGGAAGGAAGGCTGTTGTATAAATTTATCCCGGTATTGTGAATACTTTTCTGGTGTAGAGCAAGGCGATGCTTGTCCGACCTTAGAGCTGATCGATTTCTGGTCGCGTATTCATGAAACTCGCCATTTGTTTGAAACAAATTAGTGTTTCGCTTTACAAACTTTATTATTTCATAAATATATACGCTTGGTAAAGTAAGTAATTTTCGGGTAATAACAGAAGAGGGAGGCAATGGATGGAATATTCTAAGCAGATTAGGGAGGATGTGATAGTTATGCAGAAATGAGAATGCTTGCGCAAGATAAGTTAGAATGGAGGGTTGCATCAGGACTGAATACCACACTAATTAAATGCTTTGCACCGTGAAGAAAGTAAATATTTTCTGCATAAATAATTTCATGGATTCTAACGTGACGAAAATGAATTTGTAATTAAGGTTTAGTAAATGTAAATTTGTGTAATAAACACCGTATAAATGGTTGAGAAGAGGGGTTGTAGCGGTATTCTTTCTTCAAAGGACTTTGTCAGGCTAATTCCTGTTGGTTATTCGGAATAAGATTTATATTTGATTCAAAAGTTTTAATAATATTTGAACGGGCCTTTTAATTCATTGTAGTAGGAGTGTTGCCTCCACCTTCAGGAATCAGCCACGTGAGGGAGGACGTTACGTAAAAGAGATAGAGTGAGATGGCGATGGCGAGGGGAAAAGGCAGCCGGTGACGTACGTGGCGTGAAATTGTAAGACAGGGACGGATTGGGCTGCTCTGGGCAATTTCTGTAAGTCCATTGGTTCGCGCCGCTGGCAGAGCGCGCTCCCTCCCCCCTCCCCCCTTCTATATCTCATCTCGCAATCAGACAGCCGCTGTGTGTCGTTCCCGCCACTTTCCAGTCTGGGTTCGTGCAGCAAGGCAGTCCTCGAGCTACACCATGGCACATGGTACGTGGTCAACGACCGCTTTACTTAATAATTCCTCGTAATACGATCCGAGGTCAATGTTGGCTCGCGCGTGTGACAGGGCAGTGCTAACAGTTTTCGAGAGGTGATAAATAAGACCATGCCACAGGAGATTCGTCGCCTTCCTCCACTTGTTCACACGTTGCTTTGTTCTTTTCAAAATGTCTTGCGGTCTACTTAATCCTTAATGAATTGAGGCTCGTCGCTTCACCTACAATACCTATTTCATGTTCGTAAAAGACTATATCAGTGATAAGGAATGATAACTGTAAAAAATTCTGCAGCGCTGTCGGCTTCGTGAGACTCTCAACTTGCCTCATGCAACATAATTGATAATAGTGCGTGTATGTTATTAGCACGCGTGTGACGTTGACGCGTGATATCCTCGCACGTCGCACGTCGCCTCCGCGTCTCTCGTGGCCCAGGCCTTTCCTAATCTACTACAATCAGCGCCAATGATTCATCACCAAGGTTTTGCTCTCCTGTTACTTGCAACTCTAGTGGACCATCAACAGCGACGGTTACGGCCGAATTGTTTAAGTAAAGTTGAAAATAAATTAAAAGTTTGCTATTTAGACAAAAAGTGTTGATGATTAATTTTTAAAGTAAAAGTTTTACTCCTGGAGTATAGACTGAAGAAACTGTCCAGCCTTTAACATTTCTGAATTCCGGTCTATATTTCAAGTAAGGAAACTGTTCCAATGATAGTGACGCCTTATCACTTGGATTTTTGAAAGGAATTTAATGGAATAAACACTGAAGTATAAAAATTGGTTAGAAAACTAAAACAATAGAACTATACAGGAAATTCTACCGTTTACTAAATATTTATTACGCTTTTGCTATATTCTACAGTAATGTTTTGTATGTTTCAGATAATCTCAAGTTTTTCCTCAGCGGCGTTGCTTTTGGTATGAAACTTTTATTTTAATTTATACGCTTTACATATGTATATGTGCAGACTAACTGTCACAGTTTTACTTGTACTTGTTATATTGCGTTACCTTGTTAAACTTTGATTTCAAAGATAATTGTTTTGTATATTCTAATATTCTGTTGACTGTACTGAGGGCTCAAACGTCCATTCTACGTATTTGTTTTACGTTCCATATTAAAGCTGAAGATTGTCAGGTTTACATTAATATTATATTTTTAATATTCGTTAGAGAAAGTTACATTTCTTTGCCTTTCCCACTTTCTACACTAATTTTTTGAATGAGTAGTAGATCGGTAATAAGGAGTGATCACAGCAAACACCGACAAGATGTTTCATATTTTTGGGGGATACAGCGCTGTTGTCGTCGTGACTGCGAAACTGCAACATTATTATTAATTGAGACCTTGACGCACACGTTACACTTTAGTAAAGCACGAGTTGCAGAGTAAACGCTTAGCCATTTTATTTACAAGATGTGACCCACCGGTGTTGACTTTGGTTGTATTTCCATTCCCAGACTGATTCATGGGAACTGATCAAAACGTTTCTTTCACCGTGAACAATTCAGTAACGTCTACAATTTAACAATTCAACGTCATTAAATGATGTTAAATTATTTCGTTAACCATTTAATTTATTCTGTTTATCCTAATTTGACTACTTTCAACGTCACGATGAATTTGTAATTATAACTGTAATTCTTTTTCTCTCTATTTAGCAACCATAGCATTCGCATTTGCTCGTTCCCTTCGCGTCAGATACGTGGAGGAGATTGAAGAGGATGAGACTGATGGGAACAGAACAAAGTCGAAGAAAGTAAAGCGATACGTGTGTATTTACTTCGGGGATGATAATTCAAATAGGTAAGCGCAACTCCGAGAAATGATTATTCCTAATGACCTCATCTTCTCCCGTACACGCTAGAGTTTTTTTGCTAGAGACGTGTAAACATGCTCCAGTGTGTGTGTGTGTGTGTGTGTGTGTGTGTGTGTGAGAGAGAGAGAGAGAGAGAGAGAGAGAGAGAGAGAGAGAGAGAGATTTACCCAGCAAGAGAGCAGCAGTGAGCTGATTGCAATTATTATCAGATATTATTGTCTCATAAAGGTTTAAAACTGTGGCATAATTTATTTTCGTGGATAAGATGTGACAATAAAATTGATAAGAGTTCGGATGAGGCATTTGGTCGGCTAAAAATTGAAGAAATTATTCCCAAATAAATGATATTTATATAATCAATTTCAGGAGATGAGTAATTTTCATTTAATTAATTTATTACATTATTCCACAACTGAGGAAATAGGATGTGTCATTAGATAAAAAGTAAAAAATAACTTTGGCCAATCTTAGCTCTAGTAAAAATAGGACAATAAAAATAATAAAATCCTTTAACGTTACTGGAGGTATCATACATACAAATCAAACACGCACGAGGTATAATATTTTTTATACATTTAAATATGACAAATCAATTACTATTAAATTAGTGAACACGTGTACCAGTGACATGTCACCTCGCGGAAGTGAACGGTTAAGAATTCCACCCTCAAAGTTAATAACATTGTTTGAAGATAATACAATTTTATGTGGTATTACTTTCAGGATTATAGGGACACCCTAAAAATTAATGTAATTAAATTGCTTTGGAACGTGTAAAAGAACCGTAAGATTTATGAAAATGTCAACTAAACTTCGAGTTAAGGAATATATGCATAAAACGTTGACAAGGTACAGGAGCCAATTTTTGGGAATATTTTTGTCAATGAATTTAAACCTCATCCAAGTAATAAAATGCAACAACTGTTGTTATTAGCTGTAACAACACAAAGAGATAAATACAACTAAAGAAAAAATCACGTGTAAACAGCTACAAGAGAACGAGCAGGGTTTTGTAGCAGAACTCCAGCAAAAATACTGTAGCTTGTACGGGATCCATTACAGAACAATCCTTGTCTTTTTATCTTCGTTATTAATTGAAGACGTTTCGTCACTCTTCTTGCAGGAACTTGTTGTCCTGGTGAAAATCAGCGTCTGCTTTGTTGGTTACGTGTTCCTAGCGGTCATCTCTCCATCACAAAGCACCGCCTCTTTATTATTTATTACTAATTTATTTGTTGGCTATATGTATATTTTTACCCTTGTATGCATTGAGTTGTTAATTTTTTTTCGATAATATTAATCTTTGTGAGTAGCAGGAACGCTGCAAAAATTCAAAATTATATAATAATTTATGCAATGTGATATTTTCATTAAGACTGAATTTGTAAAACAAACTTGAGCTACTTAAGACAAAAATTTTCATGTAACACATGTGTATATATGAATAAAATGTCATGAATACAAGGAATTTATTTCTTTTACAATTTATTCTGTTGTCATACAGTAATGAATATCGTCATGCCTGTTACTTTCTTGTTCCTAGAAAATCATTTCCCATCGCGGTTATTTCTTCAACTTCTATTTCTAGTATAAAATATAAAATATTTTCGTATTTTTATGAAAAATAAAAAAAATTACATGAAAAATCATGACTACCAATGGTTGAAATTGTTATTTTTTCCACAGTTAGGGAAATTATTTATTTAATGAAAACGTTTGTTAGTAATCTGAAGAAAGGAGAAACAGACGTTACACACGGTAAGTATATACTACAAGAAGAAATTTTATTTTTATATATCATAATTCAGGCAATATTTTTGTCAATTTTGCTACACAAGCATCACTGTCTTTATTTTTATAAACAATTTGTTTCTCTGGAAAACAAGATTCGTAGTGTAGAAGTAAGGTTTCTAGGAGGAAATCGAACTGATTAAGATTGGTTTCTTCCATTCCTTAAGGAACAGTCTTTGATTTTTGTGAATATGATAATTTTCTTTTGTAGTTAGTGTACATGAGTAGTTGGCATTAACAACTGTCTGTAGTTAGGGAAGAAGGAAAGTTAACCGTTGCATTTAGATTAAAGGAAGCTTGGCTATGTTTGTAAATGCAGTTTACGAAGATCGTCTACTAGAAGGATTACATACTACGATTTTTTTCCACTTTATGTAATTACTGCGGTGAGTTCCCTTTACATGACATGTATATAATGAGATTTTTGGCTTTGAAATCAATTAAAGTTGCGTTGAAGCTCTTCATTATACCTATTGGTATCTATTTAAGTTAATTTGAGATTAAATACAGCCAACTCCTCTTTTCTGATCTCCGATAAACATATCACATCAATACTGTGTTCTTCTTGTAATATAGACAACTGGAACTGATCTGTTTTGGTCAATAAATTTGTAATATTTCGGAGAAAAAAAATTGAAATAGTTTCTTTTTTATTGTTTGGTTTTTAGTTTTGGTTTTGGTTTGGAGTGACATGTGATATTTCTATGAGATTGAGCATGAAACACACATGAAATCCCTCACAGCGAGATGCAATGAAGTGTATGGTGTTGCGAACTCTGTCCTCCTCGCCATCTTCAGGGAAGCTTTTCCAGATCATTGACCACATCCCAAAAAACTCAGAAATGAAGTCTTCAACAGATCAGCCATGACTTGATCCAAGCAAATTGAACATTTCTATTTGATCTTTTAATTTTATTCTGCATTGAACTGTCCTGCTCTTTAGGCAAATGATCTTGTTTTGGGGTTACAACAGGACATTCATCTTGGCATTGTAACACACTAGTGTCAAGAGTGAACATTTCAGGCTTACAACATAATAGAAACACATTCCGCGGGTCTTCCGGTGGAGCAGTGCTTCGAGGATATGGAATGAGTAAAATAGTTTAATTTATTAATTTTATATATTACATAGTACTACAAACTCCTTTACAGAATAGAAGCAGTGGCTAGTTCAATTATAAATTTGTTAGGTTCATTTAAGAGCTCAGGGTTCTTTCCTCCCATATAGTGTGACAGTCTCTTACATTCTGTCTGTTGGCTGTTCTGGGCTCATCTGCAGAAAAAGAGGTCCTGTATTGTCAGTGGCGTATGAACATATGTCAGTGCTGACACGAGAGCACTGCCTACAGTCATGACTGGCGTTCCCCCTCCACATAGGAGGTCAGTCGGTCAATTATCGACTGTGTACAGTGTGGAAGGGGCTGACTATCGATTGTGCGATGGTCTGTATTTTGCGTTCTCAATTCGCGTGCAGTTTGGCATAGAGTGCGATTGGAGTAAGTGGATCTTTCTTGTGAACAGCGGTGAGTGGTTTGGTTCAGCAAGCATTTGGTATAGAGTTCGTATGTTGTACCTACTCACCTATAAATTTTTTAGGTTACTTTCCGAAATATTGTTGTGGTATTCAGTCCTAAGACTGGTCTGATGGAACCCTCCATGCTAGCCTATGCCAAAAACAACGCGAAAGGATTATATATATAAAATATATAAACGAAAAATAATTCATTTTCTTTTGTTCAGTAATTGGCATGTTTAAAGGAAATAAAACAAGTAATAAAAACCGAGTCACTGAAAACCAGCTTGAAAGTACAGGCATTTA
>JAEMUL010000105.1:0-20156 GCA_034510155.1 Eucriotettix oculatus | reverse complement strand
AAACAGTTTCCTTCAGGCAACAAACCACTAATACAAGAAAAAATTCCAATTGTTTATTTTTTAACTTTTAAATTGTTGTAAGAGAATCTCATTTTATTCGTTCAAAATTTGACGTGTGCATTGACGAAATTAATGGAGTAAGAATTTATAAAAAGAATATTAATAACTTTATTAAAATTTTCAATATGATGTGACAACTTGGTAGCATTTCTTTGAAAATTGGGATATTAGACCTGTAATTAAGAACTCTTCCAGCATGTTAATTTTTTATACTAATTGGTAATAATTTAATCTTAACATCTTTAAAATGAATAGGGTGCTTAAGGTCTATTTAATTGGTAAAATTGAAATTTTGTTGAAAATTATTGAAAATTTTGATTGAATTATCTAATTTATTTTTTGGAATGATATAAAATATATCATCATTCTACACAGAAGAGAGTAAAACACGCCTTGCAGACAGACGCAACACATCAATATAACGCTGTTACGCCGTAACCTGTTACCCAGTAATAGGTTCCGCTAAGCCGTTCTGTTAAATGTAACCTGTTAAATTTAACAGGTTCCACTAAACCGTTCCGTTAAATGTAACCTGTTAAATTTAACAGGTTCCGCTCAACCTGTTATATTTAGTTCCACACTGGCCCGCTAGAGCGCACTCCGCTCCATAAGCTGTCTGTCTGCTTGACACTGGCTAGACCTTGGCGAATTTAATTTGACAGGTTATAAAAAGTTAGAGAAGGTTGTATTTGAAAGTTCTAAGGAAAATATTCATGTTAAAAGTAATATAATATTGGTTTAATTTAACTAAATACCATTTCAATGCATTTCCTATGTGATCAATATTATGTAATCCTCAAGGAATAGAATTAAATATTTCAGGAATAAACTTAAACGTTTATTAATATAATAGCATAAGTTAGTCATACTTTCTTCCCATATTTTCTTTCAATAAATCAATTGTCTGGCATTATCTTCAATTATAAATTAATGAAGTTTTACTTGATTTATTTACTTTTACTGTTAATTAGTTAGTAGCTGTTACGGAGTAACATGTTACCGGAAAATAACTATTTAGCGCATCTCTAACTTACACCATGCCATGTTTCCTTTCAAGTCAGAGTATTCTTGTTAGATTCGGAAGAGTCTATTAGATATGTAGGAGGCTATAATTTCTACATATTACCTTGACAGCGTTTTGTTCAATATATATATATATATATATATATATATATATTTCATAAAAAACACCAAAAATTGATTTTAATAGTTTTAATTTCAATCAGAGCATGAAAAAAAATTATATCTGCAGGGCGTGGTCATTCTCTCGTCGTCCCGTCGACACAACCTGCTGCTTCCATTACCCCATGACGACTCACTAGGTCTCGCCAGACCCCATTGTTGGCCCGGGTTGCGTCAGTTCTTCAACAATTGCAACTCGCAAGCTGGCCTGCATTTTTCAATGTAACTTTTCATGTTACAATATATATATATATATATATATATATATATTACTAGTTGCCGCCAAACTTAGCGAATGCTTCGGCAACGTCAAGTAATGTCACTGAACTTATTAATTTATCTTATAATGGTTTTTCTATTGCATTAGTAATCCTGTGGAACATATTGTACACAGCGACAATCTCGAGCAGCTTGCGCCCCGTGTGATGTCATGCGACATCTGTCTCACCTGTATACCTGCACTATGATCTGGAGGGGAGGACATTTCCTTACCGAGGTGAGGAGATAGCGGGAGAAGTCGTGGTGTAGGTCATTGCAAGTAACCAAAAGCACGCCTTCAGCTGTATATGAAACTATTAAGCAAGGAACGTTAAATTGCCGCTTTTCAGTAAGCTGTGATTGGCTTGCGCCATGTTTCCCCTTCCTTTACATGCGTAATACGTCACCTATCTTCTTCCACCATGGTGTAGGGGATGTGAAACAGTAGTGAAGGCATGAGGAGTGTAGTGGAGTAGAAGAAGTGATAGGCGGAGGATGTGCAAAACGAGTTGAGAGTTCCGCACGGCATTAACTTCAAAGGAGAACGCTATCAGCCCAAATGACGTCACAACAAGAAGGCTACCTGATCAGCCACAATCACTCCAAAAGTTGCCGGAGCTCCGACAGTAAAGTACAAACAATAGTATCTGGTGCGGAGTGGAATACCAGTTGCAACCCTTGTTTTGCAAACTTGGAGTTTTTACCTTGCCTTGTACGTATATTCTAGAAATTTTAAAATTTGTATGCGGCTACATCAACCTATATGCTCTAAACCAGTGGTGGGCAAACTACGGCCCGCGGGCCAGAAGCGGCCCCCTGTAATGTTCTATCTGGCCCTCGAGACATTATTCCTAATCGGACGAATAAAAAAATAATACAGGCTATACAGGCTATAAATATTTTCCTTTCTTTCGTTTTGTATCACGATGCTATACAAATTTATTCAATTATTCTAGATATTGGAATGTTTTGTTGAGAATGAGAGGCACCGGCTGCTGGCAACTTTGTAGTGAAGAGTAAAATTGGCAACGGAGCCTCTTCGCAGTAGCTATTCCCTCTATCGCGGCTAGATATCGAAAAACGTGTCTTGATTCAGACATGTCTGAGCGTTGTTGGTTTTCTAGTTTTATTCTGCTTATTGTAAAAAAAGCACAAATATGTTATCTAAGAAACGCAAAGTTGATGCTGAGTGCCGTGTTTTCGAATATGGAGTTGGAAGTACTTTTTCTTAGTTTTTAAGGATAAACAACTGTAGCGCGACTTATGGTTGCATGGAATAATGATAAGTAATATTAATAAAATTGGGATATAGGAATGTGCAGCAGCTAAACACGTGCGTTTTCAGCTAGCCGCTAAATAATATTAGTTTTTCAATCACTTTTTCGTAGAATAATAATTTTTTATAATAAATAGATATTTGTCACCGTAAAATCGTAAATATTTCCTACGTTTCAATAGAAAGAAAGGCACGCTACACCAGTATGTCTCATCTGCAACGAAACTGTAGCATTTTACGATAATTCAACTCTAAATTATATTGGCCCGCCTAAAGTTTTTTTACTTTCCTTTGGTCCCCTCTTTAAAAAGTTTGCCCATCACTGGTATAGTATAGTATTTGTAAGTCTATTTACATTTCAGTTTAATTTAAGGGAAGAAGATGGTCAAGTGGATATGAGAACAATTAAGATTGTGATATCCAAGAGACACATGTGCCTGGCTCATAGGATTTCACGGTTTAAAAATAAATGCTGCGCCTCAGGTATGAAGGATTGTTCCCCTCCTCCTCCGCTTAACACTGCAAGGCTTCTCGGAAAACAGCCCCCGTTTGCCCTACACTGACGTGATGTAGAAGGATAAAGCTTTGCTGATTCGTCCTTCCATAAAAGCGCGGGTAAGTAGGAACCAAACAGTGCCCTTTGACGGTCACAGATCCAGGGAGAGGTTGGCTGATCAGACATTCTACGGCTGATGATGACGGAGAGAAGACAGTCTATGAGCGGGTCACGTTGTAACGGTAAGACTGTTCTGTGACCATTAATTTGTCCTCGTTGAGGGTGTAGCAAACCTTTGCATATTTAGCTAGCCGGGAAAAAATTAATATTTTTTATCACTTTTTCGTAAAAAAATTACAGTGTTTTTATAATAAATAAATATTTGTCATCGTAAAACCTTCAATATTTCCTAATTCTCAATAGATAGAAAGGCATACTACGCCACTATGTCTTATCTGCAACGAAACTGTAGAATTTTGCAAATAATATAACATTTCACGGTGCTTCAACTCTAAATTATATTGGCCCGCCACTGCTCTAAACTGTTCAAGCCATTCATAGAACACAAAAAATAGTTCTCAGTTCAATGTTGAAAAACATCGTCTAAGCCATTTCGGTATAAATCTATACAATACTCTTACGGACGAAATAAAAGCTTTGAAGGTTCAAAAATTATTTATAAAGAGTTGTAAATCTCTGTTAATGAATGATGCGTATTATTCACTGAAAGAGTTCGTAGATAGGAAAGACTAAAACAGTTTGCTGGTGTCCTATCATATTCTCCTATTATTTTACAACTATACTCTACTAGAATTTAACTGCTGACTTATTTTATTTTTCATGTTCGACGAGAATTTACGCACGATCTTCTGCTGCATCCGACGTCGACTGAAAACTGCTTGAATTTTATCTTTCCTCTTTTTGTTCTTAAATTCTTAATTGTAAAATTTTGTGTATTTCTTATAATATTATATTTGACGTATCCTATTTCCTTAATCGAGGACTAATGGATTGAATAATAATAATAAATCTATATCCAACATAATTGGCAATGTTATAATACCACAGAGTTTTCACTCGCAATTATTAGTTACAAATATTATGACCAAAGTAGTTTGAACCCACAATTGCCTAAGTGTAAATTGGTCTTCTTTATGTAAACTCAGGAAGATAAGATTTTTAGTTGAAAATGTAATCGCGTCAACAGTGGACGTTCTAGGCGACTACAAAAATATTTACAAAAAGAAACAATAAATTCATAGAAATTGCGAATAAAACAAAGCAAGAAGTGAGAACAGAGAAAAAACGATCACAAGAGCATATAATTCCCGCATAATCTTTAACGCGTGAACAAACCCTACAAAACTTTGTGTACATGTATCTTACGACCCAGAAAAAAAAACATATTTTGGGTAAAACAGCTCTAGTACTTATAAGGGTGGAGGTGATGGGGAGTCTTCTCAAAAAAAATTCAAAAACTGCAATTATTACCGTTGAATGAAAAATTGTCGGGGATGTTCATTTTCGTAATATCGAAGCTATCAATGCATAACTTCAACCCCCAACCATAATAAAGCGGAACACCCGAAGGAATTAGGGTGGAACGGTTTTTCATACTAATATTAAAAAATCGACCGAAACTGGTGTCTATTCCGGGGTTATGTAAGTCGTTGTGTTCAAATCCGACATTCAGAATTCGGTTTAAGTTGTAGTTCATCCCTTAAGACGAAATATTTGATTGCCCGTTAAATTATTATAATACGAAAACAATCGAGAACGGTGTCGAAACAGCTTACGTAGTGTAGTGACCGTGAAAAAGAAAGTTTCATAATGTGACGCTCTCGACGCACGTTTAATCATGTGTTGACCAAGGTATTATTGTCGAACTAGCTGGGGACCCGGCGTTTCCCGGGTATTTATTTATATTATCCCGGTACATATTTAATTGTTGGTCAACACATAACTAAACAGGCATCGGAAACTTCACATGAACCTCAAATAGACTCCAAGTACCTCGAGAGAGTCCAAAATACCCCCGGTACGAAAGCAGGAATAAATACATCTTCAGTATTGTAACTGAATAAAATTTTTTCCCCACGTAATCGTTAAATTTGTACTCCAATCGCATATTAAAGTCCATAGTGTTACACAACGACTCACATTGCACCAAACTCGATAGTTTACTTTTCATCTTCATATTGGCAATTACTAAATTTTAAAATTCAACTGACGCGAGAACTAAAACCAATTTATGCATGCATCGTATCGACGATCCAATGAAGTTCGTTTTTTTCTCAGCCTGCTGTAACAATAGATAGTAAGTAGGGTGAATGATATTGTAACGCCTAATAGGACTTATAACTCACAGTTTGTTCACACGCCAGTTATCGCTCGACAGAATTAATAGTTTTATTCATATTCATATATGAAGGTATTTCAAAATTGAATATGTACGAATATTCAAATTAAATTTCCTATTTTTAACCTCTCAAGTTTTCATTGAAATCCGATGAGCCGTTTCGGAGCCTATTCGAGGCAAATATATGGACAGACAGACAACGAACACTTCAAATTTACTTATTGGTATACATTAAACACTGAACGGGGCCAATAGAAACAAATACGGTGTTAGATGTAATAATAAAAACTTCAATTTCCAAAGAGTAGTGGTAAAATGCCCAATTTATATGTATCTTTCGTAATTCGATTTTTTACGCTAAGTTCAACTGTATAATTACAGCACCATGTTGGAAAAGGAAGCGCTCATTAAAATCTATCTAATATAACATCACAATCTTTCGGCAGACTAATCTTGGACTGTAACTGAAAATGTGAGGCTATTTTCGACGCGATAAAAGATGTGGTCTAAATCAAATGAGAGGATGTTGTTCGCTTTGAAGGATTAGCTGTCCACACACTAGAACACTCTAGCGGTAGACGTCGAAACTGAATCGAGTCACCTGCTGCAGCTTTGGCGCCCTTCGCCATTTCAAAATATTTTACAGTAACAGTTCCGTAACTACAGAATTTAATTGGGGACAATAACTGAGAGTCATTTAACTACCTGTGTGCGTACACTGACGCATAATGCATCAATATACGGCGATTAAACGTCCAAGATGTACCATTTCGGAGCTTATGCCATGCCTTCCAAACTTAATCAAAAATTATTTATATAATGCAGGAACGACGAGGAGCTCAACAAACTCTTGTCGGGCGTAACCATCGCGCAAGGAGGAGTCTTGCCCAACATTCAGGCCGTGCTCCTGCCTAAGAAAACCGAGAAGAAGGCTTAAGAGACTGCATTGTAGGCTAGTCCTTGTGCCGGACTCACGCACAAACGGCCCTTTTGAGGGCCACAAAATGAATTTAAGAAAAAATGAAGGAAAGTAATTATGCAGAGACCTATTATTATCCCTTCTTTGAAAACCATTCACTAAAGAAACTAGTAACAAAAGGATATTAGTTAAACTCTATTGTTGTCTTCTAGTACGGTATAACTTATTATTATATTATATTACTTCAAATTCTTACGTACGTTCTAGTTGCATTCATTGAAACGTACAGAGCAACAATGCACAGTTTTCAGGAAGTAATTGAGCACGTAGCTTATGGTTTTAAGGTTGAAACATGAATTTCAGGGATATGATATATATATTTTTTTCTTGAATATTATTATATAAGATTGTATAGAAAATGTAACTTTAACCAGTTTTATACTACCTTAACAAACAAATCAAAATCGTGTCTAAAGATATATTATTAAATTTTTGGTTAGTCGCACTCCAATTATTGAATAAATTTTTCTCATTAAATTATATCTCTTTTCTAATAATTGATATACATCTTATGAAGTCATAAATTAGTAACGTCGTGATAATATATTTTATTGTATTAATTTCATTGTCAATTATTATTTTTTCTAACTTTCAACCTGTCGATTTATTATTGATATGCAGATAAATTGTTGCGTGGTGATGATAGCGTAAGTTAGTAATAAGACAATGAGAATTTGACTGAAATCCACATCTAACTAATTAAACATAAAATAAATGCTTGAAATTCAATCGATAACATTATTGTAGAGATTATTTTCCGATTGCATTCAATACACCGGAAGTAAACCATTTAACAGTTTATAATATAATACAATTTTAATCAAAATAAATTATTTGATTAGATTACATAACAAATAAATAAAATTTATTAACAGAAAACAAAAGAAAACAACAATTACAAAACTAAGGGACCAATTAAAAAATTTCAGATGTCTATCTCAACCTATAATCAATTTCGTTGAGGGTCATTTTGTGGGGGGTTTTGCAGCAGAACGACAGTCATGACACATTTCAGGCAGTGGCACAGACACACGCCTGTTTGTCCTTTGTGAAACGTCGGCTTCCTCCTCCCTTTTCGTAATTCAGGTTGCTTCCGTGTTCATCAGGCTACTCCTTTCAGTAATGAATTCTACCGCCGGTACCTGGTTTTCCTTCTACGAATTCTGCTCACTGCCGTCTATCTTCATTTCAGTTTACCTCCAGATTCAATTGCAAACTTCTCTCACTCTCAAGCTACTTCTTCCTAATTTCTGATGTTTATCGCCAAACTCCAATCTCTATCTCTCATCTCCTCTCCAGCTTCCTACTTCTAAGATCCATTCCCGACTGAATCAATTTCTATTCAACGACTACCCAACTTCTTCCTCCTTCAAATGTTCATATCGAACTCTCGTGGCGTAGACCAAACACCTCGCACCCTTCCGACTTCTTCCTTCTTCAAATATTCATGCCCGACTGATAAAATTTCTCCTATCAGTCATCGCAGGACATTTCGTTCATTTACCCCGCCATGAGATGCATGGCAGATCACCTGATCCAATTAAAACCCAAGTTGACCTGCGATTTCTCTGCCTGATTACTGGAAAGGGACGCGCCCTTCAAAATTCCCGGGGTCAAGAAACTGGACTCAGGTACCATATTTTTAAGTCGTCAAACGGTCGATCTGTTAGGTTCGGTACTCCGATGTCTCGACTCCCTGGCGCCTTGGTATTTACGTGTACTGAGTGTCTCCAATATGGGGAATTCTTCACCTAATAATGAAAGTAAATGGCGATTTCTACATCCACTCATTACAAGTTTACTACGGTTGCAAAAACAAAAATTGTCATAGAAATTTTATTATTAAATGTAAAACTATCGTTTTGTCTGGTGTGTACTACTCAATTAACGAATTCCTTAATCGAAGTAAAACACAATTGATTTGTACAGAAGTACTGGAATTATCAAGGCTTGTGTTTTTCAAAAATAATATATATATATATATATATATATATATATATATATATATTGTCCCTCCTCTGTTGTCAATAAGTGGTTCGTGTTTGTGTTTATGAGAAAAAATTGTAATTATATCCTTAGTTTTATATAGTGAAATAAGTGTGATGCATATAATCATGTGAACTTTTAAAAGATTTTATTATTTTATGTAGTTATTTCTTATCTCCTCGTTTATGAATGAATATTAACCCCTTATATATGTTCATTTTTATTTTTATATTTGTTATTTTATTTTCTTAAATATTTTTATTTAATAAGTCTTGTACTTGGGTTAGGTGATGACTTTGTTTATTAATGTTTGTTAGTGCATTGTACATTTGTTCCATTTATGTATTATTTATAGGATAATGTATTTCATTAATGTGCTTGTTGACTATGTATATTTTTGACTTGGCTTTGATTTACATTAAGTAAGCAAGTAGAATAAATAATAAGAAAGTTTACGATCTTAAAATTATATTTAATACAAGCAAACAATAGATGAAATAAAAATAAAACTTATCCTCCTGCCCTTTTTAAAAATATTCATGATTTTTAGTAAATTAATTTACTTCATAAATCAAAATAAAACGAATTGCTTCGGCCCCTCAGAGGATGGTGAGCTCAAATACATGCTCAAACACTAATTGATGGTTGCAATGACTTCTGTGGCTTTCAGTAGACGGTATAGAAGTATTTATGTTCACAGACACCGGAACTACTAGGTAGATCTGGCCGGAACCTTTGGAACCCTTGAAGAGGCAGCTCATGGAATTGGACTTGGCTGTTAACGCTGGTTATGCACCTAGTCCTAACCTCTCAGCAAAACATCCTTCTCGATCTTTCCTCCAACTAACTCAACTTGCCCACTTAAAAACCACTCTATAACTCTTACACAACTCTACTCTTCATCTCTCTGCAACTGACTTCCACGGCTTCTCCATCTCTCCACAGCTGAATTCAGCAACTAACTTCCAGTTAACCTATCTATACGACTCCTCAACAACTCACTTCAACTACTCATCTCCCAATCTCCACGACAACTCCACCACTAACTCTCACAATCTTTCTCATCAATCTCCAAACCTCTGATTTTTCCTTACCGATTCAAATTTTTGCCAATAGAAAATGTTCTTACATTTTCTAGTTCGTAAGTCCGGGGTTCAGTCGTCTGCTCGAAAGTGTCTTAAAGTCATGCACCAGATCATTCCTCTTTCTGTGAGACGCGTCAAAATGTTGGCACCGCAGATTACTACATATGACAAATTTATGACATTTCCGGCCAACGGCTTCTTAATCTCTTAAAATGCAAATTCAATAGATAATTTGATGTTGTGAGGTCAGACCTTCCGGTTGTTAACAAAAATGTGGAACGAACCTTCCGGTTTCGCAGCGTGTAAAAATTCAAATTTATTCAATTAAAATAAAATAATAATTCCTTTAATAATTTATACAACATATGAACACTACACCTCAAAACAGGGCTAATGGAACCCATAGATAATTCTAAATCTACCACGTCTAGTGTTTTCTAGCGTTATATTGTCATGGAGAATTGCATCAGACCAGTCTTAGAACTCAATACCACAACAACAGTGTCACATAGATGACCTATCACACTTTAATTAATCGCTTTACTTGTGATCACACCGTAGAATATTATTTCCTACTGTTCCTTATTTTCTGAATTAATTCCTATTATAGCGAGAACAATGTGGAGGCCTGTATTATTTTTTCAACTATTTCGTAGGCAGTTGGATCGTAAGAAGTTGGAATCACAGTGTAGACGCATGTCTGTACCCTGCTCATATTATACAAAAAATATCTATAAGATGGGTGGATAGAGTTAGTAACCAGGAAGTTCTAAGCAGAATAGGGGAAGAGGGAACAATTTCGAGGACTTCGAGCAAGAGAAGGGATAGATTAATAGGCTACGTTTTGAGATATGAGGATCTGGTAAAATTAGCTATAGAAAGAAGTGTGTGGGGTAAGAACAGAAGAGGTAGGCCAAGGATGGAAACTGCTAAGCAGATTAGGGGGAATGTGGGATGTGGCAGTTATGTAGAAAAGAAAAGGCTCTCTCAGACAAGGTTAGCAGGGAGGGGTGCATCGGACATGTCTAAAGACTGATTACTACATCAACAATAAAAGTTTTAAACATTGAATTAGAAGCTATTGATAAGTATATATGTTTCCCGCCTGAATCCACTTTTGTGGCACATGGTTGAGTCTTGAGTACTCGAGCGTAATGCAAGTAAGTCATTAATAGTGAGTAAACTGTTCCGCACGAGAAGCGTTTAAACGGGCAACATTAAAATTATCACGCAGAAGCTAGGCAGACATGGCCATGGCATGATTCAAATTATCCCTACGTGCATATTTATTCTTGCCATCAGATAAATAAATAGTCCAAACAAAAATTAAATTTTTAAGTCGTTATCATCAAAGTTTTATAAACTGTTTCACTTTTCAAAATGTAAAACAATACTTTTAAACGGTCACTTTTACTTTTTATTCTTCCGTAAGCATTAACTTGGTGAGAGTTTTATGGAAAATATGCTGTACTGTAAGTATAATAAATTGACAGTCCTCAGTCGTCCTGGAAGGCCGAGGCCTTATTGGGCAGCAGCGTCAACGAACTAGTATAACAAATAAAGCAATAAGCAAGTAAAAATATTCGGAAAAGGAAAGGTTGACAATTAAATCTTCCTTCCCAAGAAACTTAATTAATAGGTTTTCTGTATGGATTATGGTACTATATACTATATACTCATAACTGTCTCAATAAAGTCACGGGAAAGAGAGAGATGCAACAATGGCAACTAAGGACTACATTAAAAACCGTGTTATTTCTCCAAGGCCTCGCATCATCTCATCTCTAAAATAAATCTAAAAACAGTTCGACTTGGATATGTAATATTATTTTTAATGAAATAAGAACCGATTTAATTGAATATGGTGAAGACAAAATTAACAAATTATCTGTATAGTACTACCGCTCTATAAGTTTATTTATAACAATTGAAATTTTCGGTAATTCTATGTTGCGTGGTTTACTACCGAGTCTCTATTTGTTTTTTCTTAAAAATATATTCAGTTCTATTTGTGTTTACGTTTACTACTAAAATGTGGTAAAAATGTTTAATGATATAGAAAAAGCTCGAAGAAGAACATTTTAGAATGTTGATTTATAAATTATTTGAATTTAGTATTAAATATTTTCAAAACAAGATTTAATTAAGGGGCACGGGGACTGAAATTCCTGTAAATTAATTGCTACTGAGCTCCAATTTTAATTGTGTGTTAACAACGCACACGTGTAGCAATGTAAAAACTGTTGTTTTTTCTAAACTTTTTTGTTGTTGAGATATTTAGAAAATTATTTTCAAAATTTGACAGTTTTGTAAATGTTCCTTGCGTTACGTACTTGAATATATTTTAGCTTCTTTTACATTTGTATGTAGGGCTGACCATTTTCATCAATTGCCAGTATTATTTTTGAGATGAATGAAACTGTGGGGAGAAAATAATACTACTTAAACATTAGCACTTTTCAGTCTAAACTACTTCAACAATCAAAAAACTAATACTGGTATTCGAAGGTATTAGAATATAGATTATGTAATAAAATAATGAATACAACATCTTAATATTTGTGACGCATAAAAATTTTTGATTCCAGAAATCATGAAGCTAAGAAAAATACATTTTCAGAAAAAAAGTAATGTTATTAAATTAGAATAAAAAATATTAATTAAAATTGTCCTGAAGCATATGCTACACCTTCCGTATTTTGTTTGGCAGCTTCTGTTTTAGTTTACTGAATTTTTGGTATATTATTATTAAAAAATCAAAAAGTCGATTTTTTTACAGATTTTCGCTGAAATTCAGATACGATCTCAATATGAGATTTAATCATGGACGTAGATACTTCTTAGGCGAGTCAAGGATTGAGAAATTTCGTAGTTTGTCTTTCCGTTCATAATTCGCCTTCGCCTTCTACATACAAGGGTCAGGTTCCCTCGTACTTAGGGATAATAATGGGTATATCGAAGAAGAATATCGGTCATCACAGCTCCTCGCCACTTTTGGTGGACCTCCCTCAACCACGAAATGACATTTGTCCAGGTAAAATTTTAAATTACGGAAACTCATCTGGTCCGCACTTCCCAGCTGCGGAAACGACAAATACGGAAACGTTCGTGCTGATACTAAGACTCCAGGGATTAGCACGAAAACGACTTGCGCAATTAGAAAACATGTTAAATGCGAAGTTTTCAACTCTTTTTAAAATAATTTTTATTCAGACATATTTTCTGGCTTTACGTTTAAAATAAATTAAAAGACGTCCAATAAGTCAGCGAATAATTTTATTACTATTTAATTAATACAAGTACTACGTTTCATCCAACATTATATACTCCTTCAGGTAAATTATTTCATAGATGCACTATTTACATTAGAGGAGTTTGGTGTCGCGTAATATCTCAATCATAATCCACACATAATTTTATGACTTTAGGTTTAATCAGTATTTAATTAATTGGTAATTTAGACTCGCATTAACTTCTACGTTCATTAGCGACTCAATATTTACGATTATTGTTTTGTAATTATAAATCACACTTCAATACGGCATTTGACCGTACATAATCAAAGGCAATCAGCAAGAGGAAAATTGAAGAAGGCACCAACAGGAGTTACAAAACCTAGACAGTTTCACACCGACTTGGCATATCTAAAATCGTTGTGACTCTGTGACACCTAGCAGATACTAGGCCTGGTATTTTTCTCAAACATCGGTGGTAGGTGGGGTGAATTTCTCCCCTCAAAATCTAAAGATAAATACTTTTGATTGTAGAGTGGAGCGGGGAAATGTTATTAAAAACGGACGCTATTTGATACTTTTGATTGAAGAGGATTTTGTTCCCGCTACCGAAGGGAATTAAATAATAGAGCGGGAAAAGGTTATTAAAAACGGACGCAAATTGTTTTTCGGACTTTAAGAGATTGGATATTGGAAATTGGCAATGCGTTTTATGCTTATGGTGATAGATGGAGAGAAACTTAGAGTGTGATTAGAGAGACTGTGCAGGATTGAGAGACTATTTCAATTTGTTGAGTGGTCGTGAAATGGATGAGCGTGACAGGGGATAAGAACATTAAATGAGCCAGGTGTTCATTTTCCAATATGGAATCAGTTGGGCGCGGCACGAGATCTGAGGACCAGCAACGAGTTCCAGATAAAGCAGTAATTAAAAAGCGGTAATTACTGGGTTTGTATCCTTTCTTTGCATTTTCCTTGTACTGTCAATTCCGAGAAGGGATTTTGATTTTAAATTTTCTTCTATGAGAATACCCTTAAATGAGACCCGAGAATAGATCTAATTTTTTATGAATGTTAGTTTGTAAGTAATTTTATTTTGTATATATTGTATAAAGAATTTATTTTCAATCCTAACAAACACCGGTATAATATGAATTAATAATGTAAAGTTAATTCATTTCCATCAATATATAATATTCATTATTTAAAACAAACATACTTTACATATTCATTTCATCATTTTAAACCAAATAATGTAAAGTATTTCTTTATAAGTAAATATAATACTCGTTGTCGTGCACTGGCGACACTGACCCTATATTTGGGTACTGAGTCGGCGTATTTCTGTCGCGGACGAGCAAACCTAGAAACCAAGACGGGACTTTGAAGAGCCGCAGGTTGCTAATATAATAACTGAAATTAACTAGCCAACGCCTAATTCTGATAATATTTTTAAACAAATTAATATATAATTTTTAGAATAGAATATTCAAAAATCAAATATTTATATAAAAAACCTTAAATATAAAATAAATATAAATATATTTCAAAAATCATATAACAACAACGGAAAGATATCCATGAGAAGCATTGGATATGTATATGTAGTACTCAAATGCGTCCCAATATATCAAATATGTCTTGAGGTATTGATCCTACGGCTGTTGTTATGCGTTATCGTAATTCAAGCATTAGTATTACTGAAAGTGGACTCTTTTATAAACCCCACAAGAGAAAATCACATGTTGTGAGGTCCGGTGAACCTGAAGGTGAGTGAATGGAAGGCTGAATCATTTTGTCCAGTACTGCCAATCCATAATCGAGGGAGTCTTTTTTTCACGAGAAATTAGAGTTTTCTCCTTTTAAAAGCCGAATGTTCTATTACATCGGCTTAAAAGTTGAGTCTCTTTGAATTCACAGTGCCATAATGTGTGGACATTGTTTTAAGAATAGCCATATATTTTCCTATTTCATATATTAACGATAAAATATTTCTTTCTTATTTAAATGGCATTCTAGAATACAGAATTTAAATTTTAGAGTACATCGCTCTGATGTTACTATAAATACAACAAATTGCACAGTAAAAAAATGTAACTATAACCAATGGCTTATGTTAGATAATGATTGGTTCAACGCGACGAATTAAGATATTCTGAACAGAATTACGATATATGGTGAAACAAAAATATAAAATCGTTAGCGTTAGTTATTAAATTCTTTGGTAACAGTAAAATCAGGTTATAATATTGAAATTGTGAATATTAAACGTTCTATGGTTATTTAAGTATAGATACGTGTTTGACTGAGCGTTATACGAAATTTTACTATCGGTGTCCTCCGAAACCATTATTGGGACGAGAAGCACTTAATTTCATCAACACTTGCGGACGCTACGCAATAATTACAATTAAAGCAGAAATCGATCGGCGACAGCCGTGCCTGGTGCACAATTAAAGCCACCTCGTACCCTCGGCCAGATTGCCAAAACTAATATCCAAGAAAAAGAATTCCCTTACAATTCGACACACGCAAAATACATCAAATAAAGAAGTTAAACTTAACTGGAAACTAATTTATACAAATTAAGAATTATATATATATCTTAACTCTGAAGAAAAAACAGGTAATTATTAATTTGGGTAAACCATTTTTATTCAATTATTTATATTTTTGCATAATCTTTTAATAATTGTCTATCAGTTTTAAATAAGTCCGTAGTATATTAAACTGTATAATATATATTATGAAAATATAGACAGAGGTATAGGAATCAGATACTAAACTGAAAGACGTACCCAGGAGCAGACATAAACTCTGACCATAATCTGCTGGTTATGAAATGCAGACTGAAAATGAAGAAACTCAAGAAAGGAATTAGAACAAAAAGACGGGAAATAGAAAACCTGCAACAACAGGAGTTTCAAAGAAGATATTAGGAGTAGATTAATAGAGAAAGGAGAAAAAAACAATATAGAAGACAAGGAAGAAGGAAGAAATGACTAGAGCAGCAGAAGAAAAAATTGGAACAATAGCTCAATCCAATAGGAAAGCGTTGTTAACACAAGAAATAATTGAAATGATAGACGAAAGGCGTAAATATAAAAACGCGAGTAAAGAACAGTACAGACGCTTGAAGAATGAGATAGATAGGAAGTGCAAATCAGCCAAAGAGGCTTGGCTACAAGACAAATGCAAAACGGTTGAAGATGTCATGGTGAAAGGGAAAATAGACGCAGCTTATCGGAAAATCAAAGAATCATTTGACGAGAGGAAAAATATTAGCAACATTCCAGCAGAGTTGATAAGAGAATCGGGCGAAGAAGCAGTATCATGGCTGTGCAGAATAATTTGCGATATATACGAAACAGGAAGAATACCAGAAGATTTTAGTAAAAACATAATTATACCCATACCGAAGAAGGCTGGAGCGAATAGATGCGAACAGCACTGAACAATTAGTTTAGTATCCCATGCAACCAAAATATTATCGAAAATAGTGTATAGGAGAATGATACGTCAAAAAGAATGCGAGTTAAGAGAAGATCAGTTTGGTTTTAAGAACTTTTAGAAGCAATATTGACTTTGCGATTAATTTTAGAAGACAGGATACGAATAAACCGGTCTACGTTCATGGCATTTGTAGATTTAGAAGAAGCGTTTGATAATGTGAACTGGAACACAATATTAAGGATTTTGAAGACAACTGGAATAAAATATCGAAAAGGAGGTTAATACATAACCTATACAGAAGACAGGCAGGAGTAATTAGAATAGAAGACCAAGAAAAGAAAGCAGAAATCAAGAAAGGAGTAAGACAAGGATACAGTCTGTCGCCCATGCTGTTTAACTTATATATAGAACAGGCGATGAAGAAAATTACAACGGAATATTGAAAAAGAATCATACTGCAAGGAGAAGAAATAAACACCTTACGCTTTGCGGACGATATTGTAGTATTATTGAAATCAGAAAGAGACTTGTAAACCATAATAAATGGCATGAACGTGGTCATGGAGGAAGAGTTCTTCTTCTTCCAATGCCACAACAGCCCCCTTGAGGGCCTAGGCCTACCGAGGCGCCTGCAGACTGTCATCTGGCGTGACACACTCAGAATTTGGGGGAGGAAGAGTTCAATATGAGGATTAATAGAAGGAAAACCAAGGTAATGGGGTGTAGTATGGGAAACAGATGAATAACAAAGGGTGTTAGATTGGGTAAGGATATTTTGACGAAGTTAAGGAATTCTGCTACTTGGGAAGTGTAATAACTAGGGATAGTAGAAGTATAGTAGACATAAAGAGTAGGATAGCACAGGCAAGGAAGGTTTTCGCGAAAAAGAGGGATTTACTTACGGGTAATTTAAGTGTGATTATTCGGAAATCGTTGCAAATTTTTTTTTGTATGGAGCGTGGCATTAGATTGGTGCGAAACGTGGAAGATAGGAGTTAGGGAAAGGAAAAGAATAGAAGCCTTTGAAATGTGGTGCTATGGGCGAATGCTGAAAATCGGATGGATGGATAGAGTAAGTAACGAGGAAGTTCTAAACGGAATAGAGTAAAAGCGAACAATATGGAGGACGTTGACTAAGAGAAGGGATAGATTAATAGGCCACGTTTTAAGAACAGAAGAGGGAGGCAAGGATAGAATACGCTAAGCAGATTAGGGAGGATGTTGGGTGTACTAGTTATAAGGATATGAAAAGGCTTAAGCAAGATAGGCTATCATGGAGAGTTGCATCAAACCAGTCACAACAACAGCAAATACTTTATATAATTCGTCAACAGCATATCTTCATATTAGCATATATAGATGAATCCCATCTAATAATTATATAGAGTTGGGTTTCCCAAACTGTGTTCCGCCGGCCCTGAATATGTGTTCCGCAAAATTTTTCGAGTGATTATATCTATGCTATGGATTATAATATCCTGTTATAATACCACTTCAGTTCGTAAGACGAAAACTCTGCTTTCATCTAACGGAAGATAGTTTCGGAACTATTTAAACAACGAAATAAACAAAGAGACCCTGTTACTTGTTTCCCACTACATGGGAAACATGGGTAAAAATTAACAAGTGTGGACGAAACATAACATTTTATTTAAAATGAATAAAAATAAAAGTCAGAAAATTAAATTTTAATATTTTATGTACCTTGAGAATGAGTAGCTATGGCCAACCAATAAACCAGCCTTATACACCTTCGTAGTACAGCGGTTCTCAACCGGAGGTCCTAGGTATAATTTTAGTGGTTCGGTAAAGATCACTTATATTGTATTTGCTAACAAATTACATGTAGTCACAAAAGTATATTAATTTACGTATTCTGAAGATTTCGACATATTGTCAGAATCATCCATTTAAAAATTGTCTCCTTAATTACGGCGAAATGTACTGTGCTTATTAAGGTGAACGGAAGGACGTCATCAAGAAGCAGCGGCCCATATTTCCCCAATAAAAAAAAAGGAGCGGGGTTAAGGTTTTCTTACTATCGCTCAAGTGACATTCAGTGTGGTGTGACATACATACATGTTGGTTTATTGTTTCCAAAGACACTGAGAAAGTGATGCTTGATACATCGTTTATTTAAATTGACTGTTCATTTTGAATCGTGTGCATTATTTCATGGGACACTAGAAGAGTGATATTAATATATTGTTATAAAAATGTGTAGTGTTCATGTAAAATTTATAAAATAGTATCTATTCACAGTAATTTTACACTTTAAGTTTGATTAATTATCTATTAGTTTTAATATTTATTTAAAAAAATATCTATCCACATTTACGAAATAAAGAAATGAAGAAGGGATAATATTTCGTTATATATATATATATATATATATATATATATATATATTGGGCACAAAAGGTGTAATATTTATAAACGATTTTGGCTACAGCACCTTATGAAAAGAGTTTCTCAATTAATTGTCTTACTGTAATGTTAGTATTTTAGTTTGATTATTTACATATTAGTTTAAAGGTTAATGTGATAATGTGTTAATTCACATTTACAAAACAGAGCAATCAAGGACGGGTGATATTTCTTTGTTTATATACTTGTTATAAGACACTAAAGGTGTGATATTTTATGAATGAATATGTCTATAGTTCAATAATGGGAATGTTCTTGTTTATCTGAATAATTTTGGAAATCGAAAAATGGCACTTAATTTTAATAATGAATATTGTATAATTTTAAATATTTTTTTGTTCCTTTATTAATGAGTATATTCTTAAGTCCATAATAATGTTTTTTTCTGTATGTACATTTTATGTTT
The DNA here is from genome assembly GCA_034510155.1 of Eucriotettix oculatus. Taxonomy (NCBI): domain Eukaryota; kingdom Metazoa; phylum Arthropoda; class Insecta; order Orthoptera; family Tetrigidae; genus Eucriotettix; species Eucriotettix oculatus. Next base: position 956 of record JAEMUL010000105.1, on the reverse strand, counting down.
TGTATTGGATATGGCCACACAGAATACAACATGGATGGTGTAATATTTTCAGAGGCTGTATCCAAGTTACAAGTTGCTAGAGCTAACAATGTGAATAGTTTTTTTTAAATCGTCCGTAACAAGTCCGTTCAATTTAAAAGGGGGAAATTTATATGGTGCATTATAATATTATTTATAAATATTTCATTTGTAACCAGCACAAAGCCAAGAGTTGGAACTTTCGGGACAAAGAGGGACGCTGGAAAATCCCGTAAAGGGACATACAAGTCTATTTTGGCCCCCTTTCTGAGAAAGGGCTAAGGAGGGAATATTGGGCTTAGCCATAGGCTGGCCAATAAGAGGATGAAAAAAAGTAGAGAGGAAGGGAGAAACGTTTACCGTAGTCTCTGGATTCTCATAGACGGACACTTGTGGTAAAGAGGTCCATTCAGCGCCACAGAACGAGCGGCATCCAAGAGTCCCAGAATGTTCCGGCTTTTGGTAAGTGTTGGCCACGAATGATCACGCGACCGCGGGTTCGTAACCGAAATCACCACGGTTATCCTTGGGAAAGGGAGACTCACTGTTAGCTTTCGCAATTGGTGAATTTTCAGGCCAGGCAGATAAATATTTCATATATAATTTTTTTTGTTTTGTTTATAATAAATTCATTTTCTTAGGATATTATTTATTTTTATTTAATTTATTCTTGCGTAAATAATCTACGCAGGTGGCGCCCAAAATCCCTGACCACGTGGTACCCGAAGTGTGCCACATAATTAAGATATTAAATTTCGAAGATTTTTAAAGACATTAATTATGTCTTTTTAGGTAATTTCACTAAGCAGAAAAAAAAGCAAGTTAAGTGAATGAAGATCTGTAATTGTATTTAGATTACTTGTGACTTAGTTTTTCGACCAATTTGAACAATGTTATGAATGAAGCCGTGAAAGTGATAAACTATGTAAAATCAATTC
>JAEMUL010000103.1:0-20534 GCA_034510155.1 Eucriotettix oculatus | reverse complement strand
GTACCACAGAAATTCTAATTAAATTGTATTTTTATTTTTGTACATATGTATTTAAGTCTAAGCAGGACGAAATCGGGAGCATGAATGAGCGCGATAGATTGATTAAATGACGAATTGCAGTCATCTTCTCGGCCAGAAAACGGAAACATTAAGGTTCGGTAAATTTATTGGACGATAGCATCAAGTCTCGCCTGCGGAAGACGTGGACAACAGATGTTATTTGTCAGCAATACATCTGTTGTCAGCCGCGGGAAAAATATTGACCTGACGCCTGCTTCCTACCTGCTCTGTACCCGATTCCCCGAAAGCCGAAAATAAGTCCCCAGAATCTTACCCTCCATATGGAGGAAGTAGGAAGTACACCCCACCAGGAGAGAATTGGGGCGGGGCGAGAAGAAGAAAACCGGGGCGCATCAGGAGACGTGGAGCAGACCGATAAGAAAATTCAGTTTTGGAGAGTGGATTGCAAGTTCGACTTACAAGAGGGTCTACAAAAAGCAGTTTAGAAGATTGAGTATAGAAGAGCAGTCTCCGACGCTGGGAAGACGATGCCAACCAGGCATCAGCTGAATCACCTGCCAGTAAGGACGTCGGGGAACGTTACAGCACCGTGGTGATGTACCCACCTTATTGTTTCCTGCCTCTGGTCATATATATATAGTGTTCGCTTTTCCCCCCCATATTTCGATTTTACCCACTGAGCATTCAGCTTTCCCTTAGTCTAGAGTCACTCATGCTCCCGACGTCGTGAGCGAGGATCCCCGTCATATCAAATTTTAATAAATCTGCATTAGTCAAAATTTAAATATTATAATTTTTAATTCTCCCCACCTATAAATAATAGAACCCGCACCACACTCTTTAGGTGAAACACCGGGTAGGATCCTTAAACCATAGTCCGGGGGCCCTAGTTAACCCTTGGCTACCTTTCTCTACCTTCCGCATCCCCCCCTTTTCAATTCCCTTCCTATGCTATTAAAGGGGAGTTGCCTGTTTCAGGATCACCCTCATGTAGCCTGTTAACCAAAAAACAAAAAAAAAGGATTAGGATTTCTTTCGGGAATTTTCTCGCAGGCGCTTCACTCCAGTGACTGCGGGGCTCACCTGACTATGTCGGGAATGCCTCTCTGTTTTTTTTATCAAAGTTCTCACATGCCGAGACACCTTCACCTATTTTAGGAGGTATATGTACTGGGATCGAAGACCTTGGGCATATGACAAGAGTTGTCCGCTGATCCCATTGGATCAGTCGGCCAACTGCCTCCTGAAACTGGTTGAGACATGGAGAATGGAATGCTGCAACTCCACAGCAAACTCGTCTCCCGTCATTCGGAAGGGCCTGAGAATAGTACCCACTGCCCGACCTACCTGATGCAGGTTTTCCTTGCATCTCTTTAGGTGAAACACCGGGTAGGATCCTTAAACCATAGCCCAAGGGTCCTAGTTAACCCTTGGCTACCTTTCTCTACCTTCCTCATCCCCTTTTCAATTCCCTCTCTATGCTATTAAAGGCGAGTTGCCTGTTTAAGGATCACCCTCATGTAGCCTGTTAACCCCCCCCCCCCCAAAAGAACTATTAGGATTTGCAGAGTCGTTAATTTAAAGAAATAAAAATGTAAAATACTTTCATCATACGGATATAGTCCGAATTTACTTTGTACAATATTACCAAGTTGAAATAAATGTGTTATTAAACTGCATCCAGCAGTATAAAAATAGAGAACTACACCTAATTTTGTTTTTGCGGGAATAGCTAATTCTAAACTAGGTATCCTTACGTTGTATTTGTGCGTGCACTTTCATTAAAAGAAAATTAATAAATTTGTCATTTTCAAAATTTCAAAACTTTTATAATGTTGCCTGTTATTTTCTCTCTCTTTTATCAATTAGAGAATTATTTCACCGTTTTATGTGTTTCTCGATTGAAGCTTTCGTTAACTACATCAGCCTAAAGCCATAAATTATTAGGTCTCTGTGCTAAGTTTTTTTTGTACACTTAAGACTAATTTCCTCTCCATGTAATTTATAACAAAGTCTAAGGGAGATAAATTCTCGCAAAAGTGTTCTCCGCGCTCACCTCTCCTTTAATTTACGGACTCAATCGAACGCGTTTTGGTTCACAAAATAAGACTTCAAGTGAGAAAAGTGATTAATAGCATTTTTTAGTATATTCTCCTTAATTAATTGAAACATGATAAATTTCCGAGAGAAAATACAGTATCATTGCATCAATAGTTGAGAAGTATGACGTACGCGATGACTGAGAGATCGTGTATGCAAATTAAGAACAACAATTATCGATGAAACAAAATTTAAAAGTTTTCAATATTCTCACAAACTCTATATTTATGACTCGAAATTTTTAAGGAATTGAAATAATTTACTTGAATTAAAAATGACAGGGTACTGGCAACATTTACAAAAATTCAATTTATTTTAATGAACTGATGTATTTATGGCGGAAAATATTCTGATTTATTTCTTTATGGCTTAGTAAAAACATAACCTTGTATTCTGTGTTATAATATTCTGCGTCGGTTTTTAAATTGAGCCGTGATTGGCTTAGTGCGTAGGAGAACTCTGGAGGGTAAGGACCAGATGAAAGCGTTCCAGATGTAACAGCTAGGAAATAGCCAATTGAAATGAAATAAAACAATACGAATTAATATGCACAATTATATAATTTAATACGAAATATATATGAAGAGAAAACGGTGTAATAATACCCCAAGATTTTTATGCAATTCCACTAAAAACCCCAAAACATCGAAGTACGAAATCCAAAATAAAGGCCTAATTCCAATGTCTTCATTGTAAATAAGGGCAATGCTTTAATATTAACACAAATTTAAATTATTAATTCCAATTATCACATGGGTTCTCTAAAGATTTGTAAAATTTATGGCGATTTAGTATTTTAAAATATGATAATGACTAAACTGAAGATTTTCATTTGCATGAGACACAATTAGCTATCAGGGTCGCGACTGTGGGGAAATCAAACAAGGGTGCCGCAATTGTTATGTTGAGCAGAAGAACGAATCTATTTTCTATTGAGTTCGGCGGCTGTGATCTTGACCAGGTACCAGACCACTTCAGAGAACTCGTTCTATGTCGGTAAACGATGGTCATATAGCGGTGATAGCTTCTTCTTCCTTCACGAGCAGGTGCGAATTTCAGCAAGCGGATAACAGTGAATTTAGCGTCGTGCAGCGTCGAGAAAAACGAGTGTCTCAACAAATTTTTTTGGGTAATATGGAAGAATTTTTGGTGGTATTGTATTTTACTTTCAATTATTTGCTTGAAGTCTCTTTTTCTCTTCTCTCTACGGTTCTTTTTCTTCTCTCGGGCAACAAATTTAACTGACTTAAATTCTTCTTCCTATTCCTCTCTGTGGCCTCCATCTTGTCTAATTCAAGTAATGAATTCGTCTATCTGTACATATTCTTTTTCTCGTTTCCTTTCTTATCTGATATCCTCATTCCAAGTCGGGCCGGGAACTGCCTTTTCGTCAGGGAAAACTGGGAATGAAGAAAACCCTGACCTCGAGTGAAGTTGACGGGCGCCAAACCCGACTACGAAATTGACCGAAAGTCCACGTTGCTGTGTCGAAGACCCGAGTGTAACCGTAGTCTGCTTGCCAGGTTGGAGTTCCGACCGAATGTATTTTTTCCAGGTGGGAGGCCCGTAATTTTGGGTCGAAGACCCAAGCCGAAGTCCTTTCTCGAGATGGCATCCAAAGCACGATCAGTGCAACTCTATAAGTTGTTACGTTGTACGTGTATATTCTCGCGAGCTAGATGTGAGAAGATACATCGCTGTGGCCCACAATCTGTTATCACGGATAATTTGGTGCAATCTGTAGGATGAAAAATTCTCCTAAACAAAAGATTCCCCATGTCGGTTTTATCTTCCTATTTTCAACAATCACTGTTGTTCAATACAGAACAAAAAACGTGGAATACCTTCGCGTGGAATCACTTTGAATCATGACAGCACCCGGCCAAGCTCCGTCAAACAAACGGAAGATTTGGGTCCTGCATTTCCTTAGGATAAATTCGAGCACCATTCATACAGTCCTGATTTGTGACCAAGCAGACAACAGATGTTCTCGAGACAGCAAAGCCTCGGGAATAACCGGAACGTAAGAAATAAATTTTCCAATGACGCTGCTTGCACACTCAAGGCAGAAAATTCGTGGAAGACTCTAAACCGACTTACACCCTGTAAAACACTTTTCCGATTAGGGAAGGGTAAGACAAAATAGTATTGGAGAATAGAAGAACAACCTGCAATGTTTATAGGCCACGGTTTGTGGCCAGGATTTATCTCCAAGGAAGTAGAGACAGAAGAAGACAGTGGTTCTGAAGTTACAGTCGAGTAATACTTATCGACGCAAAGCGAATTTGTTCCAGAGGTTCGGACATAGAACCAAAGCCAATTATTCTATCGACTGCAGTGCCTGATTGGTAATAAGGTCAACGTGAACTACAAAAAAAATATCCATCTGAGGGAAATAGAATGGTATACATGCATTTTAATTATACTTCTATTCTGATTGTGACAGAAGTGTTTCTGGATCCACGGTATTCGGTCATAGAATCTAAATTATCGATTCAAACAGCAAAATTGCATTGCAATTTGTTCCAGCAATCCGCCACCGATACAACAGCAGTGATGCAATGGATCAAACCTACGCAATGCAGTTGATGATGGTCAAACGCAAGTTTCCAACAGACAGCACCGCCCGAGAGAGACAAAGTGCATATATAAGCCTGTCCAACCTGAACTCGACGCAGGATGTGATTTCTGACAAGTCATGTCATCACTGTCTGAGTGCTGATACGTTTAATGTATTTCATTTGTGAATACGTGCTAAATTCATTCCGTGCAAGCCTATCTATGACCGTTTAAGTTTACTGTACCTGCTACGTTAAATGAGTGCAAAACGGAAACGAGCTGTCACAGTGGAGGAGACTGGAAGATTTAGAACGAATTGATAAAGGAGAGTGAATGGGTTGAGAGGATACATTGGAAAATGGGGTTTCACTGAAGAATAGATAGTACAAGCTGTAGGAGAGGAATATGAAAACTCTGATTAATCTGTAGTTGCTGAAGAAACAGATGATGACCAAAGTCAAGAGGAAAAAATTAGTCATGAGGAGGGAGAGAAAGCTCATAAATTAGAAGAAGGGTATATAGAACAACAGGATCCATAAACTACTGTTGGCGTTTTATTTATAAAGAAAGGGAGAGATTATAACAAAACTATGGGATATCATAAACAGACAAAGCTCACAGAATTTTTTCAATTTATAAGAACGTAGGCTGAGTGAAAACTCATAAGCATGACTACAGTAGCAATACTGTGGGTGCAGAGTTTTTCTTTTTTACTCTTTTTGTGCACAGTAGCTGATTCTTATGTTTAAAACCGTCACATAAGTGTCCACCGGTTTAACTGGCCGAATCGGTCTAGGGTCCTGCCACGAAGTGGCTGGTTAAGATGACTTATACTGTATAATTTAAAAGTAAATGTTAAATTTAAGAGTAAATTAATATTTTAAATGTTAATTAAACCCCGATAAATAATATAATGAAGTTAAAAGCCCAGTGATTCACAAACTGTGTGTGGTATGTGAGCAATCAAACTCTACATCAGGACCTAGGCATACCTCTCATCCAGGATGTTACACAAGAGAGAGCCAATAAACACTACAGGAAACTGGAAAACCGTACCAACGCTCTTATACAACCACTGCTGCAATACAGAAACCACAGACGATTAAAATGACCTCAAAGTAGGGGGTAACAGGGGTCTGATCACTGGAGAGGAGAGGACCCCACCAGGACACTTCCAAGACATCAAAAGTAGCATTTAGAACCTGTTATTCTGATTGCTATTTGAATAATTAAATTAAAAAACTATGCGTCGTGTTTGTGTTACAGGGACGACACGAAAACATTACATTAGACACGTTCAGCACAGTAAATGTTCTCATAGGATAATTGAAACTCTCTTGACTTATGTTCATGATCTGTTATGTTACAAAAATGTAATATATATTGTACAGTATAATAATATTCAGTTTAATTAATTGTTTTAATTAGGCCTCTTGAGTAGGTTGTTTATTAATTTAAAACACGTTTCATTTATTACAGTACTTTGAAGCTATTCTAATCTCATTATCAGATGATTTTAAAAGTCTTCAATTTACAATGTTCATCCAATAAGAAGAACAAAACTTCTGTACGTATTCAATTTAACGTCTTCCTCACTCACCTTTTAGTTTTCTATCATTTCCTTTATGACCGACGGACGTAACGACTCATGATTGTCAACAGCATATTAAAAGATTTAAACATATGTAAAGAACCGGCTGTTATTTACTTTAGATCATTAAATTTAAATCGTGTGATAATAATTTTCGTTTTTCTGTTTGCGTTTATCATCAAGAAATTTATTCAAATAAGTTTCTCAGTTTGTGGGAAGAACAAAAGACGCTTGTATACAATACAGCTGGCTGACTTTCAAATTTCTAAACGGCAGTCGTTTTGTTTCAACATTGGTTCTCTCGGCGTGCTTTCACGAGGCATTATTGACTGTGCATTAGCATTGTACTGTAATAGAAGTGCAATCAGCCGTATTGATACGGAGCAAGTTAACAGTCAACAATGGACGACAGCAAGCCTATTAGCACGTGCTGCGAATTAAACAAGGCGTTCGTGTCCAACGCTGTTTGCTATTTGCCGCGGAATTGGTCGGGTTGTTATGGCACTGGCGGGTACACATATATATTCATGCTCGATTCACATACATGCACGACTCAACGTGTTAAACCATTTCTCGATTACTTCAATGTTAACCGATAAAGTTTGCACAACGAAATAAATGATTATTTAGTACACAATAAAGAAATATAATTGAGAAACGCTCAGAATAGCTTCATTTATTGCCAATTTAATTAATACTATTCAACCAATGCGTTTTGCTCCTAATTTGGAACTTACCCAGTTGGACATTAATTTATTCAAAGGATTCAATATTCTTATAAATTATAATATGCATTTCCAAGATTTTCAATGACAAGTTTTCAAAACTTATTTAACATTAAATAAAGGTATAATCAACATATTTTAAAATACTTGTTGGGTTCAATATTATATTTATTTTAGTATACCTTGTAAAGGTAAAAATTAATAACTAATATCCAGAATTAACATGAGCCTTCAAACTTAATTTTGCAACTAATTAAACCAATATTTGAGCATTTTGGTCCGTTGGTTTACAACGGGCCACTTTTACATCCAACATGCTACTTAATAAATAAATAAAAAAGAATACTGAAAAACAAGGTGAAACTAAAAGAATAATACTATTTATATTAATCTCATATTTTATATTTGTAATTTTACTAAAATAATATGCATCTATTAGCTGTGTAATTCAATCATTTTTGAATATCTCCATTTTTTTGTTATAACTAAAATTGCTTATGTGGTACAAATTTAGTTTTGGCCAAAGCATTACTTTATTTGTTACGGACTATTTTCCAGTCAAGAAGTTACTCGAAATTATGTCATAAATGACAAAATTACACTTACAATATACAGTTAAATATTATTTATACATCACTCATAAATCGTAATCTTCAGCAACTTTTAAAGCTCAAAACTTTTAAATCAATATTCAAAACCTTAAACAAATTTGAAATTCTCACGACGGAATTGTTTAAAGTATAATTTGTTTTATGTTTTACCGCAAATGCAGTTTCAAGCACGAGGTTCTTGAAGGAACTTTAGCATACAATTTATCAATTAAATCAAGTCAATAAGTATCATCACTAGTGACGAATTTAAAAACTACATTCGACGCTAACGTGTTAAACATTAGTTACGTTAAAAGTTCATTCTATATCATATAAATGTATATCAGCATATTTTTGAAATCTCAATAAGTAGTTCGTTAAAATACTGGACAAAGGAAGAATACATGATTCACTTTGATATCGCTCTACGTTTTAGTAAGCACAGAAAATCAAAATTTTCAAAAGACACCTAAAATATAAGAAAAAGTTTCAAAATAGGTGAGAAATGAAATAATAGACTCTAAATAACAGTATAAAAGTAAACTCTTTTCAAAACTTTTATGCTGCAGAAATTTGAAGTTTAGAGGATTAATATTAGTTGCGTATTTAATGATTTAAAAGGACTTATATTTTTAGTCAACTCTTAATACTATTTAATGTATGTTTTTGCTGAAAATAAAGATAATTCGTTATATGCTCTGGTATTTTGAATAATGTAAACAATAAATGAATCACGCTTTCTCCTAAATTAGGAATAAAATGATAATAATAATCCAGATTATTTTCAGAGAAACTTTTAACTGGCGATTCTTATGTTAAATTTGTTAATAGGTACTTTCGTAACATGAGAATTGCATTATAGCTTACTAATTTAATAATGAATTACAAATGGTGAGGACGACCTGTGGGAGTTTTCTCTCGCTTTTTTCAAAGTTCTCACATGTCGAGGCAACTTCACCTGTTTTAGGAGTTGTATGTACTGGGGCATACGGTAAGTTTTCCGCTGATCCCATTGGATCAGTCGGCCAACTGCCTCCTACCATTGTGGAGACATGAAGAAGGGAATGCTGTGACCCCACAGCAAACTCATCTCCAGTCATTCAGAAGGGCGTGAGAATAGTACCCTATTTCCGACTTACCTAATGCGGGTTTTCTAGGATTTTCCCTGCTTCTATTTAGGTGAAACATCGGGTAGAATCCTTAAACTATAGCCCGGGGGCCCTAGTCAACCTTTGGCTACCTTGCTCTACCTTCCGCTTACCCTTTCCAATTCCCTTCCTATGCTATTAAAGGGGAGTTGCCTGTTTCAGGATCACCCTCATGTAGCCTGTTATACAAAAAATAATAATAATGAATTACAAATACGATATTTTTTCCAGTGAATAGAAAATTTAGTTCCACCAAAGACTGTGCTTAAATCGGATTGTTGGCATACAAATATAATTGAAATTTTACTGTGTTAAGAATGTATAGAATCCCAGGGAACATAGAGTATTAATGTAACAAATTGTAGAAAGAATTACAATAGCATCCTTTATTAAACTACTAAAAGTAAATTTACGGACATAACCTCTCAAGTTCAGTGAGTTACGCACCGTTGCTGTTTTCTGATTACATTTTTATGTTCTCGGGAAATGCGTAGTTCCTTTTTATTTTCGTCAAAAATTTACCATGAAACAATATGCCCGTGTGAAGCCTGTTATAGGAGGAATAGACATCAATTCTATTTTGTGAAGTAAATAAAAAAGCGAGCCACAAACAAGATTATATGATGTAAATAAAAACGAGCAGTGCTTTAAGATTATCGAAGATTTCAAGCGCTGTAGAAATGAAACATCTTGCGACCATCTGAAGTCGGTCCCATCCTCTGTCGATTCCAAAGCATCAACACTGGTTGATATTGGCGGCATCACGATGATATTGTGACTTCAAAAATAAGATTCATAACATAAGTTTTCTTCAGGATTGTTAAAGATATTAGAGTAGTTATGTTCTTAAATTGAACGGTGAATGAATATTATTTTTACGGATAACTTGAAATTCAAATCGATTTTTATTTTTTACTAAAAAATTTAGAGTTTGGATCACAAAACTGATAACGATTTTGAAATATTATTGTCTTGAAACACAATTTATAAAACGGATCTTTTTTATTTTTTTAGAATTTCATTTAGTGTCACATTAATTTCTACGGTCATTACAGACTAAATATTTATTTTTAATCAATAATGTTTAGAAGAATGACAAGAATGGAAAAATGTCGACCAGACCGGGAACTAGAAACCCGGTCCTGCCGCTTCCAGGACAGGCACTCTACCACTGAGCTAATCCGAGTCGGCATCCCTCTATTCCTGTATCCTAAGCCAGGCTCACCTACAATTTACTAATCACACTCTTCACAGCCCAATGCTAGTAACACAGTGAATAACGGACATTCTGTAAATTGATCAAAGGTTCATAGAATTCAAGTGAAATGAAGTGCAGTGCTTCAATCGTGGACTCGAATCAGCTACGTGGTACAGTGCCCGTCTGGAAAGCGGGAGGACAGGGGTTCGAGTCCCTGGACCTGTCGACAGTTCCCATTCTTGTCTTTCTTCCAAATTAACTGTAAGCTATTAATGAGTTTCAATTGAGGCCTCCTTCCAATAATATTTATAACTGATTACAAAATTGACTTATGTTGATCTTAGTATTTGGATAGAGCTATTTTTAAATTTCCGAATAACAGTATATTACTTTCATACATTGTAACATTTTAACTTGCCTGTTAATGTGTTTTTATTAGGTTGCAAAATTATTATAAGTTTGCAATTCAGTTTTCTTTTCCGTAAAGTTTGTAGTCATACTATGTTTATAATAGTTTTCATGATTTTGTAAATACTGTTTTGTTAGTTCTCGCAGGTAACAAATAATTTATAAGTAAAAATTAGACAGTAAGAGCTAATATATTACGTAGAGTGACTGCGGGGCTCACCTGATTATGTCGGGAATGCCTCGCACTCTCTCTGGGTTTTTTAACAAAGTTCTCACATGCCGAGACAGCTTCACCTATTCTAGAAGGTATATGTACTGCGGTCGAAGACCTTGGGCATATGGCAAGAGTTGTCCGCTGATCCCATTGGATCAGTCGGCCAACTGCCTTCTAAAACTGGTGAAGACACGGAGAAGGGAACACGTCTCCTGTCATTTGGAAGGGCGTGAGAACCCAATGCCCGACCTACCTGATGCAGGTTTTCTAGGGTTTTCCCTGTATCTCTTTAGGTGAAACACCGGGTAGGATCCTTAAACCAAAGCCCGGGGGCCCTAGTCAACCCTAGTCTACTTTCCGCATCCCCCCTTTTCAATTCCCTTCCTATGCTATTAAAGGGAGTTGCCTGTTTCAGGATCACCCTCATGTAGCCCGTTATACCAGAAAGTGCTGTATGAGGTTGATACTGAAATAGGCAGCTCCCCTTTAATAGCATAGGAAGGGAATAGAAAACGGGGGATGTGGAAGGTAGAGAAAGTTAGCAAAGGGTTGACTAGAAGTGCTGGGTTAAAAAAGAATGTACATACTGGTTTTTAAAATATTCACTTAAAAAATTAATTCTCAGAAATTAAGCAATAAACCAAAACTGGGCGCACAAGAAATAAGTTGTTATGCGAAAAGGCTTTATTTTGTTTATTATTTAATTTTAAACGCAAGTTTTTTATTATAAATCGTTATATATAATTACTAAAAGGACTAATAATTATAACACCAACGATATATTATGTCTGCAATAATATACTGCTCTTACTTGAAATTAATCTTCGTTAAAGCATTAATAGGGATATATAATTGGCGGATTGAAAGATTACTAAATAAAAAATTTGGATTTATTTATTTAGCATGTCAGTGCTAGTGTCTTTGTGAATCTAGTTTAGAATGTACTCGATTATAAGCACCTGAAGCATTGTATAAACCAACCGACACAATACACGTTGTTTAACAGGAATAAAGGAAATCAATTTATACCTATAGTTAGGGAACAATGATTTGAATCGGCTTGTAACTAGGCTGTAGTGAACCACATTCACTATTTCCATGTCGTCAATTATTTTATGTCACTATTTTAAAACAATTTGTCAAATTTATTTAATGTACTATTTTTGGTATAATTTTGTAATATTGCTGGAAACAAGTGGTTTTGGATGCGTGGAAGCAAGGAGGGGAAATAAATGTCTCAGTAGAAAGCAGTTTTCAGTTCGTAGCTGAATGAGTTGCGAATTGGTAGATTGGTCCGGTTGAAGAGAGAATCAGCAGGATAGTTTAAACAAGTGAAGTAACCTCGGGCACGATAAAAGCGGCTAGCGGCGAGCGGTGGGACTCCGAGCGGCAGAGTAATGAGCGATACGATAGACAACCCTTGAGCGTGATCGCCCAACTCCCCGCCCCCTGTTTAGTACAGGACGCACTGGATCGTCCTGCACTCCCCGTCATGGAGTCGTCCTGTGAAGTAGCAAGACTTCTCTTGCTCCGTCACAATAATAGCCTTTTATAGAAACGAAATTCCCCATATGGTCATACGCATGCTCCATTTGGGGATCTACTGCCAACTCCAATTCAAATAAAATCCAAACAAAACAGAATCCTTAGAATCATTTCCAACTCCCCCTGGTACCTTCGAAACTCTGTAATCCACACTGACATCCAAATTCCACTCTCTCCACCACAATAAAAACATTTATTTCCTCCTTAATCAAACGCTCCATCAATCACTCCAATGACACTGGCCATAGCCCTCTTCCACAGCAACCCAACTCCTTCTCCACACAACCGTAGACTCAAATGAAAATTACCTATAGACTACATCCTTCCACTTTCCCACTCCAACATATCCTAACAATAATTTTTCCCTCAGTTAGCTGGCATCTCATTCTCCGTTCTTAAACCAACCATTCATTTACTTATCTTCATCTGATCCCCCTCCTACCCTAAGCTCTAATAATACTCACCGTAAAACACTAGACAATCAAATATTATAAACTTCAATAACTTGTTACGTCCACAGTTCTGTCGTTTCTCTCACTTTTAAAATGATATGCAATGGATTTTCAATCTATACAAACATTCATGTCAATTATTTATTTTGCGAATATATATGTACATAACAAGTCAGATAAACTGTAATATCTTCGGATAAAAGTTTGCAATAATAAATAAAAAAATGAAAGGCAAGAGAAAGTTCATCCCATAAATAGGAGTAGAAAGTTTTACGGAGAGGATCACCATCTTTTTAGCAATTTAAGAGACGACGAAAATAAGTTTTTTGAATATACGAGAATGTATAATAAATAATAAAATAATATTTTAAGTAACTATTAACATTCCCTCTTAGTTTTATCACTCCAATCCGAAGATAGACGTAGTATAGTCGTGACAGGACAAACTTATTTCATAACTTTTTTTTATAAGACAAAGAAACAAGTTTTGTTTTCTATACTTATTAAATATAATAAATAATTTAAATAATTAATTATTGGAGGGTACCAACGTTTGATGACCTATACTTTTCTTTTACTGTCATCAGCAATTTTCTTGACGGTACTATAATATTGAAATCGTAATGTATCTACAAAAACAGTGCGTCTGTTGCAAAATGTTTTGTAATGTAATACGTCGTTATTTCTTCCAAAAATTAATCAATAAATTATGATTTTAAATAAATATATTAGCACTTCCTTCACGTATTAATTTCTTAATATTCTCGAAGCAGGGATTTCTAAATATTAATGTAATACTTTTATATAAAAAAGTAAACTAATTTTCTCCCTTTCCTTTAACATCCCATACCATCACCGTCTACCCCGGACATTAAATTTTTGCCCCTGCTGAGCGGAAGGGACTATAAAAAACTCTCGAGCCCAACCGATTGCACAAAAAACAGGACGAGAACAATGTAATTTCCGTTAGTAAAAAATCATTTAATTTGTTTATTATATGTTAAGAAGGGAGAAAAATTGTTTACTTTTTTATATAAAAATATTACATTAATATTTAGAAATCCCTGCTTCCAGAATATTAATAAATTAATACATGAAGGAAGTGTTGATATAGTTATTTAAAATCATAATTTATTGATTAATTTTTGGAAGTAATAACGACGTACGAGTTTACAAAACATTTTGCTAAACATAGACGCAATGTTTTGTAGATGCATTACGGCTTTAAGACATAGTATGTGGTAAGAAAATTGCTGATGGCAGTAAAATAAAAATATAGGTCATGAAACGTTGGTACCCTCCAATAATTAATTATTTAAATTGTTTATTATATTTAATAACTATATGAAACAAAACTTGTTTCATTGTCTTATAAAAAAATTATCAAATGAGTTATTCCTGGCACGACTAGACTACGCAATCTTCGGCTTGGAGTGATAAAACCAAGAGGTAATGTTAATAGTTACTTAAAATATTATTTAATCTTGTGGAGTGTTAATAGTTTTGGAAGGACTACGGTGAGAGAGTTGAACCTTGAAGGAAAATAACAACATATGGTTTATATAATCAGCCCAAGATTTGAAAAAGATCGATAAAACGATTTTGAAGAAATAATTACGTCTTTTAGGATATAGTTAACGGAACACAAATAACAGATGGCAGAAAAACAAATTTCTCTGTGCAGTAAAATTGACCTAAGAGAGAGAACGTAGGTTTTAAAAAAATATTTTCGTCACTTCTGAAATTTCTAAAAAGATGGTGGCACTCTTCGTAAAACCTTCTACTTCTATTTATGGGATGAACTCCAAACTTTCTCTTACCTTCATTAAAATTCTATTCTATAAAAGACCACTATTGTGACTGAGCAAGAGAAACTTTGCTACTTCACAGGACGACTCCATGACGGGGAATGCAGGACGAGCCAGTGTGCCATGTACCCGCTCAAGGGTTCTCTATCGTAGCCGGCATCGCTCACTACTCTGCAGCTCGGAGTCCCACCGCCGCTCGCCGCTTTTATCGTGCCCGACGCCGGTTGTTTGAGCGATCCTGTGTGAAGAAACTGGACTTTATGAATACGGGAACCGGAGACTTGTCAGTGTTGTATACATAGAGGAAATAGTAAAGCAGTGACAGTAAGAAAATGGTTTTGGCGTTGTGAGGAATCAGTTATAATGAAGTTGAAGACAAGAGTAGATGTAAAGTGATGAGAAGAATCAGACAGTGAGAACAAATAACGAGCCACGTTTTTCAATCGAATGTTCATGATTCGGAAACGATAAATTTTGTAATCTGAATTTATTAAACAAGACATTTACAGATAAAATACAGTAAAGCTGGGAAGAGAAATTTAAAGACAAAAATTAAATTGAATTTCAGCAATTTTTCTATATTCCATAGTATTAAGGCTCCTATGGCGTTAAAAAATGTCACTGCATAAATGATTGTCAAGGAGGAAATTATTCAGAAATACTAAATAAATCATGTGTTAGCAATCAGAATGAAGAATAAATGTTATATTTTAATACACTTCGCTAGGATGATCTAGAGAAAATTTTTAATGCAACAATCAGTAACCATATAACACATGACTGTAGTAGGATTATAGGGGGAGAAAGCAAAATAGGTTTCACTACGATTCCCAAATGGACGGTAGCAGTGAAGCGGTTAGGTACAGGGAAACAGAAAATTTTAACACGTACCAACTGTATGTCTTGTGAGGTATGTATTGAAATTATATTGATACAAGGTCTACACGAAATAATCCCGATGAGATTGTTTGTCATGCCGAAGATGATCGATGCAGAAGTTTCAGAGATATTCTGCTAGTTGTACTGCAATATAGAAACTTGGAACGTCGCTCTATGGATGTGCTCATTATCACTGTGCATTGTTCCCCAGGACAAAAGAGAAGAAGAGGGATCAGGTAACCTACGACTATGCAGAAGAACGTTATTCGTGCAAACTTATGTTGTTCTTGACTAGTTTCATCTACATCAAGCTTTAATTATCTGAGCCTATAATAATGTTTCCGGTTAATAAACAGCACTGTTGCCGCAATCGTTAACTTTACAACTTCTGAGACATGTTCCTTTCTCCCCAGTGATTTTAAACATGAATTTTATAATTTATATATAAAAAACAGGGTTCAAAACTTACAAATTTAGTTTTGAACCATGTTTTATATATATATATATATATAAATTAAAAAATTGTAACATAGAACTCGTATTTAATTTATTATAATATCATGTTTGTAGTACGCCTGAGGAAGTCTTAAAATGGAGACGAAACGCCGCTTCTGAATAAATAGTGACAAATTTATATGCTGACGTTTTGGCCGTCTTTTTATTTATTGTATATTTTAAAGTCAGAGAACTGTTGTAATTACAATATTAAGTCCGGGTCGAAGTAGTGAAAAAACGGACAAGTAAACACATCACAAAGCTCAAATAGTTGTAACCGAATATCAAATTAAATTATTATATTTCTGGCTTTTGGCCATTATTTCTCTATCAGTCTCTCTGTCTGTCTATATGATTGTCTCGAATAGGATCCATAAAGGTTCAACGAATTTCAATAAAAATTTGAGGGTTTAAAAACTGGATATTTAACTTAAATATTTCAGCATATTTCATTTCAATATGTTGCAGAATATATTCATATAATAATATATGTATTATACACATATTAATATTTATTCGTATACGGCATTTAAGTCTCCATAAGGGATGTGGGTTGCTTATACACTTGATCTGCTTATGCTCCGAAACGGCTCAACGGATTTCAATGAAAATTTCAGGGATTAAAAAAAAAATTTGAACTTAAATTTTCGTGTTTGTTTCATTTCGATATCTTGCAGAGTTGAGAAGATATTAATGCAAACATTTACAAATTCATTGAATTGCCGCGCGGAAAGTGGCGTGAAAACCAACTGCCAGTTAAAAGTCTTATTAGGTGTACCTATACCATTCACCCCACTTATTGTGTTATTATAAGCGTAATTTTGGTGGAATAAGACACAGAGAGAGAGAGGGGGGATGTCGAATATTCTCACGTAAACTGTTGTTGCAATAAGATTCGCGCCGTAAATAGCCTATGGTTTACAGAGAGCTAAAGTCCCTGAGGAATAAACTTCTTTGTATTGACGATACGATGTATACGTAAATTGGGTTTATTTGTCCCGCCAAGTAAACTTTAATATTTAGTAATTGCTTGCTCTTTATTTTTGTTAACAGGCTACATGAAGGTGATCCTGAAACAGGAAACTCACCTTTAAAAGCATAGGAAGGGAATTGAAAAGGAGGGATGCGGAAGGTAGAGAAAGGTAGCCATTTGTTGACCAGGGCCCCCGGGCTATGGTTCAAGGTGTTTCGCGTAAAGAGATGCATGGGAAATACCTAGAAAACCTGTATCAGGTAGGTCGGGTATTGTGTACTTCCGAATGACGGGAGATGAGTCTGCTATGGGGTCGCAGCATTCCCTTCCTCGTTTAGGAGGCAGTTAGCCGACTGATCCATTTGCGATAAGCAGACAACTCTTACCGTATAAACAAGGTCTTCGACCCCGGTACATACACCTCCTAAAACACGTGAAGGTGCCTCGTCAAGTGAGAACTTTGGAAACAAAACGAGAGTACGAGGCATTCCCAACGAGTGAGGTAATCTGGGGAAGAGATGCCTGCGAGAGAAAACTCCCGAAGGTACATTTTTTTTCTTGGGTTAACAGGCTCTCCCTCTGTCCTCATTTTTATTGGCTCCGAAACGTATGATAGCGGGACCAGTTGAAGACCAACTGTGAATTGTAAGGTTTATCATGAAGCGATTACAAACTAAATGATCCCGAACATTTTATGTATTCAATTAATTCAACTTTATCAAACATCTGCACCTGTTGTTTCGTTTTTAAGGAAAATAAAATTAATATTTTAGTCAACGAATCAAAATACTGGTAACGAGAATAATTTCCTTGATATTATAGTTATTAACGCCTGTAAATTTAAATTAATGTTTAATTGAGGTCGCAAACAGACAGAAATTAATAAAACCAAACCAAAAAGAATTTAATACAACTACATATATAGTAAATATAATGTCTGAATCCATTAAATACAATCTTTCAAATGTATACTGAAAGGGAATTCTCTTAACTGGCAACAAACTTTGATATTTATAAATAAATTTGACAATTTGACTGTAAACAATATTGATATTTTGTTTAAGACATCTACAACGTTTTGTCTATTTGTAGACTTCATCAGATAAATTTTAAACGGATAATCTTATACACACAAATGTACGAAACGTTGTATATGTCATAAATAAGTATCTATACTAATTATTATTTATAAACCTTTATTAGTCATCCGTTTTTAAAAACACTATAAATTACGCAATTATCATCACAAACTATAAATTTGGGGTTTTACCGTCCTTGTGAACATTTTCATCCCTTCACGTAACACGTCTGACATCTGAGCATTGTTTACATTTTCGCCACTGGTAACTCTATACTCTATTTTATATATCACAATTAATTGTTACTAGTATCTGTACTCATATTTTTATATAAAATGATTTATTAAAAATTGTATTTTGCACTTCATACAATCATGTTTTCACAATTTACATTTGTTCGATTAATTTGAAATCCAGATAACCATTGTGGACTCAAGCGTTTCGAGAGGAACTTGTCTTGTTTCCGTGCACGTGGTAGTAATTGCTGACAAAAATAAAAATCTATATGTGTTGCATAATATTAAGTATTGAAAAATAATATTCAACTTCTCCTGGTTCTTTATTTTATTTCCAACACCGAAGACCTGGAATCCTGTAAGTTGGTATGTTTACAATCACTTATCAATATCCATAAGTTTAATTTTCAACTGTTTCAATGTACGATCTGGTCTCCAAAAGGAAATATGGAAAGCGGAATAATTTTCTTATGATGCGATAAATGAGTTTTGTACAATACTGTATAGTTAATGGTTGTTTACAATCCATAGCTTGTATATTTTGTGTGCAAAGAAGAGATAATAAATTCCGGTACTTCTTTTTATGGCGAATATAAAAATGGTTAAAGGCAAAGGGCTATAAAGTGAAATTATTCGCTTTCCTAAAGTTATATTGTACTTAGATTGCGACTTTAAAGCGCTTCAGGTTCTCTTGTCTTGTTTAAGTTGTTAGTAGGAGTTTCGGTAAACATTTGCTTTAAAGGTGGTTTAACATTCACATTTCTTCACGTGTTTCTTGTCGCTTAGAATCCATCGAAAATAATGTGTCTTATCTTCCACATATAAAATATATTTTTTACTATAATTTTTTAATTATTTAGCAGCTTTTGTATCATAAATTAATCATAGTCAAATATTCATACATTTCTCTTTGAGGAAATGGGGAAATTTTTGATAACTCGTTTTACCAAATATCCCACCTTATTAATGGAAAATTTCAGTTCTATGTGAATATTAGATTTAAATATATATTGAATGGAATAAACCGCATTATGAGGAACACTTTTGAAGTATGTACCAACATAATATTTTTCCAGTGTAGCGCTGCTGTTTGTGTATGCACATTTTTCATTTATTAGGCAACTAAAAGCAGCTGTGAAGCTTCGTAACTTTCTGTTTCATTTTGTTAGAGAGATTTAGAATGTTCCAAACACGACCCGCCGACCGAGTCAGGTCAGTAATTATTTTCTTGAACCCAGTGAATGTCACGCTAAAAACATTAATTGGCAATTGTGCTGGAATGGTGCAGAAGTGTATTAGACAGTTTAACGAAAGTTGTGAAAATATGCACGATGATCCGCGTAGCGGTTGCATCTTTCTTTGATGAAGATATACAGAAACTGGTTTCCCGTTAGGAAAAGCATTTTTATAATATTGGTGACTGTGCGGAGAAGTGGCATGAGTAGTAAGGAAATGAAAATAATGTTCTGTTAATTTTAAAATACATATAGGTACTTACTTTAAAAACAGCCCTAGTATAATGAACGCGTACGAGTCTCAGGTATGTTGTTAACTTAACAAGTATTCAATTCTACATGTCTGTTTGATGCCACCTGCAATTATTAGATAGGGGTTGACAATTACAAAGAACCCGCCCGACTTACCTCATAATTGTCTTCTAATTTGACTGGCATTCCACGTCCTCCTTTTAAAATCACCATACTATGTAATTAAAGGGTATTTGTCCTCATCTAATCTGTCAATCTCAAAAGAAAGATCTCATGTGTGAATTCAACTTTATGTCAAACATAAAAATGAATTAGGCAACTATTCGCCACTGTTTAGTAACAGTAAGGATTGTAATCTTATATTAACGAATATTTATTTAATTCGTAATTTATAACTGTTCTCAAACGGCATTTACGATGTCAGTAGAAAACTTGTAATGAAATTCTCCAGTTCCTTTAAAACAATGGTTCCTGGATGTATATAAAGTTATGCCTGTTTTATAAAATATCAGGGTGTCTCAAAAAATGTACTCACAATTATTTAATTTATAATATATATAATATTATATATATATTTAATATAATATATTTATTTATTTATATTATATATTTATAATATTATATATATTTATAATATATAATATTCAATAATTTATCAATTTAATTGTGAGTACTTTTTTGAGACACCCTGTATATGTTCAGAAAAACGATCGACCAATTTCTTTTCTAATATTTTCCTAAATTTTCGGAAACATCATAGCAAAGTGTATGCCTCATTGGTGAATTTGTCTTTTGTCACCATAAAGCATTCTGTTTCTGAAAGGAAAATCGGTGAATGCTTATACAATGAGTTCAAAAATCTTTCTCAAAAATAAATTGACGGTAACGGAAATATTTGAATTTGTTTTATTTGATCACAATACTTTGGTACGCAAACTAAATTTTTATGGTACTAAAGGTAATGCTAGATCTTTTTAAATTGAGGAACAATCCTTACTGAGTATTCTTTTTTATAGACAAACTTTT
>JAEMUL010000102.1:12500-17500 GCA_034510155.1 Eucriotettix oculatus | reverse complement strand
GGGGGGGGGGGGGGGGGGGGGGGGGGGGGGGGGGGGGGGGGGGGGGGGGGGGGGGGGGGGGGGGGTGGGGGGGGGGTGGGGGGGGGGGGGGGGGGGGGGGGGGGGGGGGGGGGGGGGGGGGGGGGGGGGGGGGGGGGGGGGGGGGGGGGGGGGGGGGGGGGGGGTGGGGGGGGGGGGGGGGGGGGGGGGGGGGGGGGGGGGGGGGGGGGTGGGGGGGGGGGGGGGGGGGGGGGGGGGGGGGGGGGGGGGGGGGGGGGGGGGGGGGGGGGGGGGGGGTGGGGGGGGGGGGGGGGGGGGGGGGGGGGGGGGGGGGGGGGGGGGGGGGGGGTGGGGGGGGGGGGGTGGGGGGGGGGGGGGGGGGGGGGGGGGGGGGGGGGGGGGGGGGGGGGGGGGGGGGGGGGGGGGGGGGGGGGGGGGGGGGGGGGGGGGGGGGGGGGGGGGGGGGGGGGGGGGTGGGGGGGGGGGGGGGGGGGGGGGGGGGGGGGGGGGGGGGGGGGGGGGGGGGGGGGGGGGGGGGGGGGGGGGGGGGGGGGGGGGGGGGGGGGGGGGGGGGGGGGGGGGGGGGGGGGGGGGGGGGGTGGGGGGGGGGGGGGGGGGGGGGGGGGGGGGGGGGGGGGGGGGGGGGGGGGGGGGGGGGGGGGGGGGGGGGGGGGGGGGTGGGGGGGGGGGGGGGGGGGGGGGGGGGGGGGGGGGGGGGGGGGGGGGGGGGGGGGGGGGGGGGTGGGGGGGGGGGGGGGGGGGGGGGGGGGGGGGGGGGGGGGGGGGGGGGGGGTGGGGGGGGGGGGGGGGGGGGGGGGGGGGGGGGGGGGGGGGGGGGGGGGGGGGGGGTGGGGGGGGGGGGGGGGGGGGGGGGGGGGGGGGGGGGGGGGGGGGGGGGGGGGGGGGGGGGGGGGGGGGGGGGGGTGGGGGGGGGGGGGGGGGGGGGGGGGGGGGGGGGGGGGGGGGGGGGGGGGGGGGGGGGGGGGGGGGGGGGGGGGGGGGGGGGGGGGGGGGGGGGGGGGGGGGGGGGGGGGGGGGGGGGGGGGGGGGGGGGGGGGGGGGGGGGGGGGGGGGGGGGGGGGGGGGGGGGGGGGGGGGGGGGGGGGGGGGGGGGGGGGGGGGGGGGGGGGTGGGGGGGGGGGGGGGGGGGGGGGGGGGGGGGGGGGGGGGGGGGGGGGGGGGGGGGGGTGGGGGGGGGGGGGGGGGGGGGGGGGGGGGGGGGGGGGGGGGGGGGGGGGGGGGGGGGGGGGGGGGGGGGGGGGGGGGGGGGGGGTGGGGGGGGGGGGGGGGGGGGGGGGGGGGGGGGGGGGGGGGGGGGGGGGGGGGGGGGGTGGGGGGGGGGGGGGGGGGGGGGGGGGGGGGGGGGGGGGGGGTGGGGGGGGGGGGGGGGGGGGGGGGGGGGGGGGGGGGGGGGGGGGGGGGGGGGGGGGGGGTGGGGGGGGGGGGGGGGGGGGGGGGGGGGGGGGGGGGGGGGGGGGGGGGGGGGGGGGGGGGGGGGGGGGGGGGGGGGGGGGGGGGGGGGGGGGGGGGGGGGGTGGGGGGGGGGGGGGGGGGGGGGGGGGGGGGGGGGGGGGGGGGGGGGGGGGGGGGGGGGGGGGGGGGGGGGGGGGGGGGGGGGGGGGGGGGGGGGGGGGGGGGGGGGGGGTGGGGGGGGGGGGGGGGGGGGGGGGGGGGGGGGGGGGGGGGGGGTGGGGGGGGGGGGGGGGGGGGGGGGGGGGGGGGGGGGGGGGGGGGGGGGGGGGGGGGGGGTGGGGGGGGGGGGGGGGGGGGGGGGGGGGGGGGGGGGGGGGGGGGGGGGGGGGGGGGGGGGGGGGGGGGGGGGGGGGGGGGGGGGGGGTGGGGGGGGGGGGGGGGGGGGGGGGGGGGGGGGGGGGGGGGGGGGGGGGGGGGGGGGGGGGGGGGGGGGGGGGGGGGGGGGGGGGGGGTGGGGGGGGGGGGGGGGGGGGGGGGGGGGGGGGGGGGGGGGTGGGGGGGGGGGGGGGGGGGGGGGGGGGGGGGGGGGGGGGGGGGGGGGGGGGGGGGGGGGGGGGGGGGGGGGGGGGGGGGGGGGGGGGGGGGGGGGGGGGGGGGGGTGGGGGGGGGGGGGGGGGGGGGGGGGGGGGGGGGGGGGGGGGGGGGGGGGGGGGGGGGGGGGGGGGGGGGGGGGGGGGGGGGGGGGGGGGGGGGGGGGGGGGGGGGGGGGGGGGGGGGGGGGGGGGGGGGGGGGGGGGGGGGGGGGGGGGTGGGGGGGGGGGGGGGGGGGGGGGGGGGGGGGGGGGGGGGGGGGGGGGGGGGGGGGGGGGGGGGGGGGGGGGGGGGGGGGGGGGGGGGGGGGGGGGGGTGGGGGGGGGGGGGGGGGGGGGGGGGGGGGGGGGGGGGGGGGGGGGGGGGGGGGGGGGGTGGGGGGGGGGGGGGGGGGGGGGGGGGGGGGGGGGGGGGGGGGGGGGGGGGGGGGGGGGGGGGGGGGGGGGGGGGGGGGGGGGGGGGGGGGGGGGGGGGGGTGGGGGGGGGGGGGGGGGGGGGGGGGGTGGGGGGGGGGGGGGGGGGGGGGGGGGGGGGGGGGGGGGGGGGGGGGGGGGGGGGGGGGGGGGGGGGGGGGGGGTGGGGGGGGGGGGGGGGGGGGGGGGGGGGGGGGGGGGGGTGGGGGGGGGGGGGGGGGGGGGGGGGGGGGGGGGGGGGGGGGGGGGGGGGGGGGGGGGGGGGGGGGGGGGGGGGGGGGGGGGGGGGGGGGGGGGGGGGGGGGGGGGGGGGGGGGGGGTGGGGGGGGGGGGGGGGGGGGGGGGGGGGGGGGGGGGGGGGGGGGGGGGGGGGGGGGGGGGGGGGGGGGGGGGGGTGGGGGGGGGGGGGGGGGGGGGGGGGGGGGGGGGGGGGGGGGGGGGGGGGGGGGGGGGGGGGGGGGGGGGGGGGGGGGGGGGGGGGGGGGGGGGGGGGGGGGGGGGGGGGGGGGGGGGGGGGGGGGGGGGGGGGGGGGGGGGGGGGGGGGTGGGGGGGGGGGGGGGGGGGGGGGGGGGGGGGGGGGGGGGGGGGGGGGGGGGGGGGGGGGGGGGGGGGGGGGGGGGGGGGGGGGGGGGGGGGGGGGGGGGGGGGGGGGGGGGGGGGGGGGGGGGGGGGGGGGGGGGGGGGGGGGGGGGGGGGGGGGGGGGGGGGGGGGGGGGGGGGGGGGGGGGGGGGGGGGGGGGGGGGGGGGGGGGGGGGGGTGGGGGGGGGGGGGGGGGGGGGGGGGGGGGGGGGGGGGGGGGGGGGGGGGGGGGGGGGGGGGGGGGGGGGGGGGGGGGGGGGGTGGGGGGGGGGGGGGGGGGGGGGTGGGGGGGGGGGGGGGGGGGGGGGGGGGGGGGGGGGGGGGGGGGGGGGGGGTGGGGGGGGGGGGGGGGGGGGGGGGGGGGGGGGGGGGGGGGGGGGGGGGGGGGGGGGGGGGGGGGGGGGGGGGGGGGGGGGGGGGGGGGGGTGGGGGGGGGGGGGGGGGGGGGGGGGGGGGGGGGGGGGGGGGGTGGGGGGGGGGGGGGGGGGGGGGGGGGGGGGGGGGGGGGGGGGGGGGGGGGGGGGGGGGGGGGGGGGGGGGGGGGGGGGGGGGGGGGGGGGGTGGGGGGGGGGGGGGGGGGGGGGGGGGGGGGGGGGGGGGGGGGGGGGGGGGGGGGGGGGGGGGGGGGGGTGGGGGGGGGGGGGGGGGGGGGGGGGGGGGGGGGGGGGGGGGGGGTGGGGGGGGGGGGGGGGGGGGGGGGGGGGGGGGGGGGGGGGGGGGGGGGGGGGGGGGGGGGGGGGGGGGGGGGGGGGGGGGGGGGGGGGGGGGGGGGGGGGGGGGGGGGGGGGGGGGGGGGGGTGGGGGGGGGGGGGGGGGGGGGGGGGGGGGGGGGGGGGGGGGGGGGGGGGGGGGGGGGGGGGGGGGGGGGGGGGGGGTGGGGGGGGGGGGGGGGGGGGGGGGGGGGGGGGGGGGGGGGGGGGGGGGGGGGGGGGGGGGGGGGGGGGGGGGGTGGGGGGGGGGGGGGGGGGGGGGGGGGGGGGGGGGGGGGGGGGGGGGGGGGGGGGGGGGGGGGGGTGGGGGGGGGGGGGGGGGGGGGGGGGGGGGGGGGGGGGGGGGGGGGGGGGGGGGGGGGGGGGGGGGGGGGGGGGGGGGGGGGGGGGGTGGGGGGGGGGGGGGGGGGGGGGGGGGGGGGGGGGGGGGGGGGGGGGGGGGGGGTGGGGGGGGGGGGGGGGGGGGGGGGGGTGGGGGGGGGGGGGGGGGGGGGGGGGGGGGGGGGGGGGGGGGGGGGGGGGGGGGGGGGGGGGGGGGGGGGGGTGGGGGGGGGGGGGGGGGGGGGGGGGGGGGGGGGGGGGGGGGGGGGGGGGGTGGGGGGGGGGGGGGGGGGGGGGGGGGGGGGGGGGGGGGGGGGGGGGGGGGGGGGGGGGGGGGGGGGGGGGTGGGGGGGGGGGGGGGGGGGGGGGGGGGGGGGGGGGGGGGGGGGGGGGGGGGGGGGGGGGTGGGGGGGGGGGGGGGGGGGGGGGGGGGGGGGGGGGGGGGGGGGGGGGGGGGGGGGGGGGGGGGGGGGGGGGGGGGGGGGGGGGGGGGGGGGGTGGGGGGGGGGGGGGGGGGGGGGGGGGGGGGGGGGGGGGGGGGGGGGGGTGGGGGGGGGGGGGGGGGGGGGGGGGGGGGGGGGGGGGGGGGGGGGGGGGGGGGGGGGGGGGGGGGGGGGGGGGGGGGGGGGGGGGGGGGGGGGGGGTGGGGGGGGGGGGGGGGGGGGGGGGGGGGGGGGGGGGGGGGGGGGGGGGGGGGGGGGGGGGGGGTGGGGGGGGGGGGGGTGGGGGGGGGGGGGGGGGGGGGGGGGGTGGGGGGGGGGGGGGGGGGGGGGGGGGGGGGGGGGGGGGGGGTGGGGGGGGGGGGGGGGGGGGGGGGGGGGGGGGGGGGGGGGGGGGGGTGGGGGGGGGGGGGGGGGGGGGGGGGGGGGGGGGGGGGGGGGGGGGTGGGGGGGGGGGGGGGGGGGGGGGGGGGGGGGGGGGGGGTGGGGGGGGGGGGGGGGGGGGGGGGGGGTGGGGGGGGGGGGGGGGGGGGGGGGGGGGGGGGGGGGGGG
>JAEMUL010000101.1:0-20980 GCA_034510155.1 Eucriotettix oculatus | reverse complement strand
ATAATATTACATCTTTTTTATCAATATTTGGTTATCTACGGTGTCGAAAGCCTTAGAGAGATCAGCAAAAAATCCAGCTACCTTCAATGAATTCTGGATATTTTGAATGGAGTCGTACATTGCGCTATCTGTGGACCTTCCTTTATGAAAATCATGCTGCGCTGTTGATAAAATCTTATATTTATTCAGGAAATCAAGTATTCTAATATGAATTATTTTTTCAAATATTTTAGAGAAGGAGAGAAATGGGTCTGTAATTAGATATATCAGATGGCGATCCTTTCTTAAACAGGGAATTACTTTGGCAATTTTCAACGCAGACAGTTCTCTCAATGCCTCGTCTCTCAAAACGTGACCTATTTATTTATGCCTTCTCTTGTTTAAAGTCCTCCATATTATTCTCTTTTGCTCTACTCCGCTATATTATATCTTTACTCTGATAAAATAAAATAAAAATTATTTTATAAAAAGTGGTTCATGCTAAAGTGCACCAACTTTCTCACACAATGTTCTTTCACGTTCTCCTTTTAACAAACATGGTTGCGTTCTAAATGTATCCGCCTCTTCTAGTATCACGTGATACTAATTAACGTGAACCGTGACGTCATCGGCTTTGGAGTTGTGCTTCTTGTTCTCCTTGGTTATCTGCAATCGGGTGAAAATATATTGTAAGAATTTTTTGGATTAATATATTTCGTCAGAAATGAAAATTCGGGTGGAGAAGTTGGCACAAACAGTGCTGCAAGTGCTAAACATCAAACAACCGGCAAGCATATAGAAAGAAAGAAAATAAGACTGGCCTGATGCAAACCTCCATGTTAACTTTTCACTTACTTATTGATAGCATAACCCACATAATCCAAATATGCTAAACGTATTCCAACCTTGGCCTCCCTCTCCTGTTCTTACATCACCCATTTCCCTCTAATGCTAATTGTACAAGAGCGTCTCTTCAAAGTCTCCCACTACTCTGTTTAGAACTTCCTCGTTGGTTAATGTATCCACCCATCTGATTTTCAGCATTCGCCCTACAGCACCACATTTCAAAGGCTTCTATTCCTTTCCTTTCCCCAACTCCTATCGTCCACGTTTCGCACCTATATAACGCCACACTCCATATGAACATTTTTAACAACGATTTCCTAATATTCAAGCTTATATTACCCGTGAGTAAATTCCTCTTTTTCGCGAAAGTCTTCCTAGCCTGTGCTATCCTACCACCCCTAAAATAAACTTTAATTAAATAAGTTAAGGGAGTCCGGTCAATTTTCAAATTGTTACATTTTGGTTCCTACTTTTCGAAAACCGTTATGCACACTGCACTGAAAATTAAACATATTATTTTGAACCTAATAGCATGTGTGAGTAATCACAAGAAACTGGGTATTATGATTCATATTATTAATTTAATTGCCAATATGTGAATTTTATGGAAAAACTTATGAGTTTTCCATACGTATCTAATAATAAAATCGCATCTCTGGTATATTGGCACTACCGAAAGTTGTTGACATAAGTTGAATGTTACTTTCTGTATCGTTACGCGACTTTTCAACTTTCGCTTACTTTATGCAATGTACTCAACGTTTGTGGGTTTTGTAGCTTTAAGGCTTCTAATCAAATTTAAAATGTTAAACAATGTATATGAATATTTCACAATTCAATTGTATATTTGACACAGAACGCTCTTGAAGACCAGCGTGGGCGGAGTTGGAGGAAAGGCAAAGTCCTTGCTCCTTGCCCGTGGAAAGGAGCCTCTAAATCTTCCCGACTTATTTACCTGTAACTTCGTCAAACTTTGATATTGAAAACTAATCAAATATCAAATTAAACACACAACCATGTTCATCGAAAAATCTCACAATAAATGTATTAAATGATAAGGATTAAGAAATATTACCTATAGTTTCTATCAGACCTTCGATACTTTCCATAGATGGGAAATTGTACTTTGGAATCAGCCCCGTAGATACTTGAAATGTGGGAAAAAACTTAAGCATTTAAGAAAACGTTTATCATCCTTTCCCTCTCCTTTCGTATTTTGCAAAAATTAATAACATGAGATAAGTAGAATTTAGCATTGACGCTTTGCCGCCATCTTTCTATATAATTACCGTGTATTTTCAAACATTCAGTGCCTGAATATTCATTTGATCTTTTATAAAAAAATGTAACAGCTTCTACGTTTCTGATAGGAGTTTCTCCCGCCAATATTTTCCTCTGGGTTTTAAGATAAACCATCCAAATTTTACTCTAATGTATCCATACGATTGAATTTGTATAAAAATGTTTAAAGAATACGTAGTTTTAATTAGATATATTACAATCTGATTATTTATACCCACATTGTATTATCAATCCTTGCATTAGATATAATTTGCACATTGATGGTACAAATTGTTTATAACAAACATAAAATATCGCAAAAAACATTTCCTCTTCGCGCCTTAGGTTAAAATTTAACAATATTATGTTTTTTAATATTAATAATAACCATGGTCTCAATTACTGCAAGGTTTTAGATATTAATCATCATCGTTCCAGCTGACAAGCCCAAATCAATACTAAGGCACGCGCAGTAACTATAAATCACATTGGATCCTCAACGGACGAAAGTTTTTATTTTTATTGGGGTGGGGGGGAGTTAACAGGCTACCTCTCCTTTAATTGCATAGGAAGGAAAATAGAAATGGGGATGTGGAAGGCAGAGAAAGGCAGCCATTTAGTTTTAACGGGCTACATGTACAGGTAGGTACTATTATCACGCCCTTCCCTATGAATGGGAGACAAGTTTGCTGTGGGGTCGCAGCATTCCCTTCTGCTTGTCTTCGCCAGTTTTATGTCGACCGATCCAATGGTATCTTACTCACCTTGCATCCAAATCTTCTATATTCACTCCTCAACAGAAACGCTCCACGAAAAGACTCCTTTACCTCTCCCTAATCCGTCCCATATGCATGCTCCATTTGGGGATCTACTGCCAACTCCAATTCAAATAAAATCCAAACAAAACAAAACAGAATCTTTAGAATCATTTCCAACTCCCCTTGTACCTTCGAAACTCTGTAATTCACAATGACATAAAAAATCTACTCATCTCCACATGTATCTTATTCTCAGTCAAAAGCTTTATCAATCACTACGGTGACAACATAGCAATCCTATTCACCTCCTCCTCCACACAACCACAGACTTAAAAGAAAATTGCCTATAATCTACATCCTTCCACTCTCCCACTCCGGCATCTCATTCTCCATTCTTAAACCAACTATTCCTTTACTTATCTTCATCTGATCCCCCTCCTACCCTAAAATCTAATAACACTCACCGTAAAACACTAGCCAATCAAATATTATAAACTGAAATAACTTATTACGTCCTCAGCTCTGTCGTTTCTTTCGCTTTTAAATTGATAGTCATTGGATTTTCAATTTCTACAAGCATTCATCTCAATTATTTATTCTGCGTATAAATATGTATATAACATGTGCTATGTTCGGATAAAAGTTTGCAATAATAAAAAAACGAGAATTAAGTGTGTGTTGCTCGTCTGTCTGTCTGTCCCTGTTGCTATTAAATGTTCACTGCACGTGTAACATCAACGGGACACGCAGGATGATTACAATACAGGTAAAACAAAAGACATTTTAAATTCCTGCACAATACGAATGAATTTTTTAACCTAAATTTTGAGGTAACAATAATATTTTACATTCAATACAGTAGTGTTTGTCATGAATTCTGGTAGAACATTTATTTTCTTTCTTTAAGATATTAATATTGTAAAATATCGTATGCCACTCAATTCTTAGTTTTTAATTTTTTTTCTTTAATTTTTCAATGGTAATTATAAATCTTCAATATCAAATCCCGTATTCATTTTCTCCATCAGTTTATTCCAGTTTAGATTTTCAATTAGTCTTTGTCGTTTCTATTATTGCAATTATCACTATAGAACAATTTACAAGGTTTTATGGGGCTTCTAACCGCGTGAAAACACAGTAATTCCACTGTCACAAGAAGATGGTAGCAATGACAGCTGCCGAAACGTCATGGATTTACTGTGTTTTCACCCGGTTAGAAACCCGACAAAACCTTGTAAATTACTTACACCTGGGAAGCCTTCATTCGATTACTATAGAACAAAGCTGAAAATCCGATGGGTAGATAGCGTAAGACAATGTGGAGGACTTTGAAGGGATAGACCAAAAGGCAAGTTTTAGGACAAGATGGTCTTGTAAAATCAGCATTACAGGGAAGTGAACAGAAGAGGGAGGCCAAGGATACAATAAGCTAAGCCGATTAGGGATGTGGTAGTCTTGTATTAATGAAAAAGCTTGAACAGGATAGTTTTGAATGGAGGAATCCTACAAGAAAAACCTTATTCTATAAGAGGCAGAATCAGAGCAAGTATTGGAGCTTCTTGAGATGTGATCCACGAGCTATGACCCTGGCTCATCGCCGCAGACCCTCCTGCTAATAATGTGTAAAATGAGCAGCTCATCACGAATAAAAGGAAAGGAATTTCAATATTTTCTTGCTCAGGTAAGCGTCATTCCACAAACCTGAATATAGTTAACAATTACGTTCAGGTTATATTTGGGATCTATAACGCGACTTACTAAGACTCGCTTAGTTGGTTCAACGTAGCAAGAATATTAAAAGTATAGCCCCAAACGCCACGATTATTTTACAATTCAAATGATTCATATTAGTAATTTTTATAATAAGTTTTAACTGGTAATTTATGAACTCGGAACAGGATTGAGAGAACTACTTGAGAAGGAGTTGAAGTCCCAAGCTGACTCTTTCTTCTCTACTTGGAAGAAGGTCGTCTCTGCAAGATCGTCCGCGTAAAATAAATTTACCTTGCCCTTTTATATATCAAACTTAAACATTTAAAGAAATTGCCTGAGAAAGTCCCAAATTTCGTGATGAAACGTCTGCTCAATTAAACTGAAACTTCTTCTTTAATTGGCAGTAAATTTATTCGTTTTAAAAATAAATGTTGCTTCACTGGCAAATCAAGATTAATTTATTTCACCTCCAGTTTACAATCAACTATAAGTTTCTTAAATATTAATTACAATTTTGAAACAGGGGTAGCGGGCATAAATTCTCTGTTCTGGCCCATCACTTTGGAGGCAGAGTCTGGGTGGTGCTAAACACCCCTAATTTTGACACTAACACATCAAATTATCTAGATAACCGTGCTTCACGGTGTCAGTCCACCATTCACACTCAATAATACTGGCAGTTTCTGCCTATACTGTCAGATTGGTCGCGTAAGGGTCCCTTTATGGTGGTTATCATAATATTCAACTCTGATAAAGGTGTGAAAGTGTGTTGAAAAAGAGATTACTGTCCAATTAAATGCTGTGAAAAGATAATGTGGCATCGCCGGGCACCCAGATAGTTACTATTAAATGCAAATCTGCCTGATGTATTAAATGATTTTAAGTTACATCATTAGTCGCCATTGCAGTGGAACTCGAGGAATGGTTGTTGTGGTCACTGCTCGAGAAGGTTGGAAATGGCCAACTACGTTTTATTCATAGTGGAAGTCAGCGCCTTCTTGCTCTGCCACCAGTAAACACCGCCAAGGAGATTACAGCGTCCTCAGGGAGTCTAACGAACTCTTTGCTTCTATTCTTGTATTGTGACGTCGAGATCGCATATTATTATCATCTTTGCATCTGTGTGCTGCAGCGGCGGACATCTGCAACTGGTAAATACCATCACGAATTTACTTTCTCATATTGTGTCTAATCGCCTTACTTGATCATTTATTTGCAAATACTCTTATCACACTTCTCTCGTGGTTTGTTCAATTACGTGCTGCTAAGGACGTTTGTAAAAATAACAGTTGACTTAATTTTTTATGATATTTTTTTCTTCAATACGAGATAAATGAAATAATCGTTTCTGTAATGGTTCAATAGTTTGATGTGACTGAAAATAGATTTAGCATTCATTTCCCGCAATTATTGCGAAACTATGAATGATGTAACATACAAGTTGTAAGCACTTAATTACGATCAGTGTCAGAATTACGAACCAGATAGAGTTTAGAAGCAGTGATGACGTCACACGCCCCATTGTAGAAGTAGCCATATATATATATATAGGCATTACCTAGTCTTTTCGGAACTGGTGGAGTTGTTTCCCCCACTAACTGGTGATTGGTGCACAACTAGTGACGTCACAGTCTTAACGGGTATACAATAAAGGGGAAATCCTGATGTATAGGTTTGGGGGATCATATTACTCTTTATCTATCAGTTTTTAGACTTTATCATTAAAACGTGTGAAATTAAGGAATAGTTATTCCTCAATGATTTGAAATGATTTTAGGATCACATCAATGAAAAAAATTGGAGATTAGTAACACTTTCCCTTTATTTCACAGAGCTTTGTAATGAATTTAGGAACTGGTGGTGTGTAATCCCCCTAACTCGTGACGTGTACGCTACGTCACGACCTTGATTGATGCCTAACTAATGACGTCACAGTTGGATAGCGCTCACACACACATGTATTCAATTTAAGATGTACTCGTACAGAAAAACGGCGAAGGAATGAATTTTCCTTACATGTTGAGAGGAATTGTATACTCCGATCGGAAATGTCGTCTAAATAGTGAACCACCGATTCTCGTTCAGTCAGTTATAGTCTTCAATTCGTATACAATGGCTCTCGTGAAATCATTTCGTAAGACATTTTCATAATTTGAGATACAGCTAAATGTGGTCCAGTGAACCAAGAACCATACCGAATAGATACACTTCTCTCTCCACCACAACAAACAATCATTCACATCATTATTATTGTAAAGAATTGCTACAAGTCAGCAGGGCGCTGGTAAATTTGTCTGACAGGAAAATCACGAAAAACTCCCACGAAATCTTCATAAGAGCGCGCGTGTTCCTTCACTACACTCAACCATATCAAACAATCAACTGTGATTACTTTGTTATGTAATTACAATATTACAAAAGTGTGAAAGTTAAATTACAGATAAAAAATTACTAACGTATCCTATTTTCAAATAAAAGTCTAATGTATAAATGAACCTTTTTGTGAACAATTTTAGAAATTATCAAGAAAAGTACTTAAAGTTTTAAATGCTTCCACGATAAAGTAGTTACATTCATTACAAACCTCTATAATTTGAAGGAAAATAGTTTACTAAAATTCAATTTTTTCAAATAAACGGAAAAAAGTCTATTGGTAAAACTAAATGAAATGAAAGAAAATCTTTTACTAAAATTCAATTTTTTCTAATGTATAAATAACTAAGCGAAAAATATTACTTAATTACAAACGTTCCAATGATAGTCTTTAAACATTAAAAAGCTGAATAAATTGAAGGTAAATCTTGTAGTAAATTCAAATTTTTCCAATCAATAAATTCTTAGTCATTTTAAATCCATATAAAAATGAAGAGAAAACTGTTGTTAATTTTAATGATAAAATCTATAAATTGATGCCACAGGGGAATACTAATCCCCAAACGCATACGTCACGACCAGGCCCCTCCACGTCACAAACAAGCCACGCCCATTACTAATCGTAACGTAGCATATATTGATAGCGATATTTGTGCCGCGAATATTTTATCGTAATATCTAATTATTTAAATAATTTTACATTTAAATATTTATTACTTGGTAAAACATTGAATCTCTGTAGCTTTCAAATCAATTTAAAGACTATACCTTATAAATATTCTAAATATAGTAAAAGATTTTCCTGCAATCTATGCAGCTTTTAAATTATCATTTCAAATTTAGTAAACGATTTTCAAATACAGTTTTGACACTTATCTTTATGATTGGCTTAAATATTTCAAAAGGGATCTTATAATGTAATATGAAAACAAATTAATGTTTTTCGATTGATTGTAACTGTGTTCCATAATTGTTGATTTTCACAATTTTGTTCCCCTTTTTGAGGAATTTTCGGATCACGATGATAACTAGAAGAACGAGGGCCAGGCAGGCTTTGTGCCTGGAGTCATATCAAAACTCGTATTCATTTACCAACAACATATGTAGCTTATGAGAAATGATCATCCAATTAAAATTAATCAGAGAAGACAAGGAACGGGTGAATACTCCTTAGTAAATAGGACCGTAAAAGACTGGAATGATTTGCCACTTCCTAGTCTACTAGCGACTTTTACGAAGAGAGTAAAACTATTTAGAAACAGAATTAGGGAAATGGTTTAACTTAATTTAGTCAGGCTTAGAATTAGTGTTTAAGTATTTGTACTTATATTCCTTTATTGGAATATTAAATGTATGTTGCCACCACCAGGGCTCAGCCCATTGTAACTTAATGAATCTATCTATAATTATGGCACAAGTAGGACTGTAAATGTCATATTTAAATATTAGACAGAATTTTTATTCTACACGTATGGCTATTTTGATGCGGAAATGAGGTAAGCACGTGAGTTATGACGTCATCTAAGACAAGTGCATCTGCACAATAGCAAGTAAATTTCATCATCTTACTTTGTAATGCGTACGTGTGCATTGCACACATGTATTAAGACTATGACGTAACTATTTATGCACTAATCACGTGTCAGGATGGTTGTGACGTAACCACGTGGGGGTTGCAACTCCACCAGTTCCACTGCTTCAGCGGCTGATCTTAATTTGATTATTCTACCCGAATAGACCCGTACTCTTTTTTTGATTTAGACCGTAAGCTACTTTAACGGAGAGAACTGTGTTCCTTAATTATTTCTTAACTTCATAAATATGTCATTTATGTTTAAATTTAGCACATAAATTCTTAACGAGTTTTTGGGTTTCAGATTTCACTGTAAGTCGTTAACCTATAATTTGTGTAAACCGTTTTACAGTACTTGGCCCGTCTATAATTGTTAATATAATTTATTTCCTTTCTTAACATTCCATTTATGTATTCACCGTATTGTAACTGAAGAGTGAACATTATTTTTGGGTTAATTGAATTCTGTTCCGTAAGAAAATGCAACTGTTGATCATTCTTGGTTATCACTAAAAGATGTTGGTTCAATTTTTGAATGTCCTAATGCTTTCATCAAAATATATTTCTGTGTCACGTGTGAAATATTAATCATCAGTAATTTATTTATTTGTTTGTAGCACAGCTTATTTAAGGATTTTAAAATTTAATAGCATTTATAATGAAAAGGTCGTTTAGGAGTAATAGAAACGTTTTCCACTATCTGCAGTTTTAATTTATTCAGTTATAAATCTTTCGACATTGCCATAATTATTCTGCAGAATTCAAAAGGTTTGTAGACAGTCAAATGCAGCTTAAGAAAAGTGTTTTTAGCTTCCGTAAAGTAATAATTTCTTATTTAATGTGTTATGTCCTACACGGCTTCCTATCTGTCACCTTTGATGTGAGTCACGTGACCGGCCGCCATGTTGCTTGACGCTGCAGCGCTCAAGGTGGGGAAGAAATTACCACATGCAAAAGTTGGTATTTCAAAATTGTTTATTTAAAACATAAATCGGTAGATAGCGGCTTACCTTAATGTAAAGGTTTTTACGATTTTTACGTCTTATGTTATAGTATAGAAATATTGTACGAAAAAGTCACATGAAATACTGCACTAAACCGGACTATGGAAATAATTGTTGAAATTTTCATCTTAATGTTCTTAATTGTTTACTTATTATTTTTAATATACATTACCCATATTTTGAATATTATTTACTGAATGTATATTTATTATTTTCCATGTTACGATTTCGACTTGCCCAAAGTCTTGAGCGGAAATATAAAGGAAGAGGTTGGTAGCAGTGACGCTTACGTCAGAGTAAACAGTTACGTCACAGCACAAGTAATGTCAAAACTTTGTAAATAAAAAATTTGTAACGTGAAAATTTATTACAAGGGTTTCCTACATGAACCGATGACGTCACGTCCTGTGAATTGACACTTCTCGTATGTATTAGTTTAGAAGCTATAATTTAGCACTTAATTTTCATTCACAATTATAAACTTATTTAATCAATATATGCATACATATATATATTTAAAAGATAGTAATGCGCACGGCTCGTGCAAAGTTTTATCATTGCAGTTTCCCTATTTTGGCATGTTAGTTGTCTTCACATAGGTCGCATATACAGTTGTCATCTGGTTCGTGGTACGATCGGTTTCTGCAAATCCATGGACAGCCATCGATGTCACGAAGTGACGAAGATCCTGGTTTGTTCCAGTCCAAGACCGCTTCCGTCGTGTAGAACTCTTGTTCTCTCCTCTATTGCCATCTTCCAGTTATGGGTGTAGGGTTCTTAGCTCTTCTATTAAGAACTGTTCCTGATCGAGTACGTATGCCAATCTGGAAAGGGAGGGTGTATTTGGACACTCCTAGTGTCGCCTTCAGGAATCGGGCCTTTACGTTCTCTATGGTATGAA
This sequence comes from Eucriotettix oculatus, assembly GCA_034510155.1. NCBI lineage: Eukaryota > Metazoa > Arthropoda > Insecta > Orthoptera > Tetrigidae > Eucriotettix > Eucriotettix oculatus. The sequence goes on along the minus strand of JAEMUL010000101.1, from coordinate 10,552 downwards.
AGTCTTTGGTGCGTAGTTTGATCCAGATCAGTTCTAGGCCATATGTGAGTATGGGAACCATTTTGGCGTTGAAAATATGCATCGCTGTCTTGAGAGAAATCTTTGTTAGTTCCTTAATTTCATGAATGGCTTTCGTGGCTGCTGTTGCCCTTTGCTTGATGTGAATTCTGAATGAATTTGTTGTCGTTTGAATGATCATGCCGAGATATTTTACCTGGTTTACAATTTGTAGCGGTTCTTGTTTCTGAATATAATGTATTTTTTTCTCTTTGTTTATCTGAAGCTCGTTTTGGTCTGCCCATTTTTCTAATGCGGACGTTGCTTTTTGTAGGTCTTTTCTGTTGTGGGATCCCATTACCATGTCGTCGGCGTAGATGTACAGCTTAATATCTGGTGCTGTACGACGTCATGGGTGGCTTAGGGGATCTCCTTGTTCGTCTGTGTGATGACTGCTGATGTGTTTATGTTGCTTTGTTTCTCCTTAGTATGTCATTGATCAGGTGGGTGAGATCCTTATTAATCGTTGTTATAGACTCCAATTTTGATGTGATGATGCTCCTGTTCAGTTTGTCGGACGCTATTGAGAAGTCTATGAAGACGGCGTGGAATAATGTCTGAGAGTGTCCTCTATGTCCTCCAGCAAGTTTCTGATTGCTTGAATTGTGTTCCTCCCCTTTCTGAATCCGAACTGTTCCTCGGGGATCTTTTGTGTGATCAGACGTGATAGAATCTTTAGGTAATTATTCTCTAGAGCTATCCCTCGGTAGCAGTTTGGGTCAAGTGGGTCTCTTTTTCCTTTATATAGTACCTTTATTGTTGAGGTTATCCATACTGTTGGCATGCTAGTAGATTTGTTAGAGGCTGGAAGGAGTATCTCGACGGATGTTTTGATGTGTTTGTTGAATAAGCCGTCCGGTCCACATGCTTTCCTGTTTTTAAGCTTTGCTATGACTGGCTATCTCGTCTGCGGTGAATTTGAGGTGTACGTTTGGCCTGATGGGGCTCTTTGGGTTCTTTTCTGGATTAGGAGCTCCGTGAAACGTTCCTCCCATGTGTCCATGCCTATTTTTTTAGTTATTTGTGTTTTCCTTGGTTTCAGTGCTCTGTATGGGTTTCCTGACTGCTTCTGCTTGGATGTATTTGCTTTTAGTGTTTCTGAGGAGGTTTTTGTACTGTTTCCTGAGTGTACCGTAATTGGCTAGGTCTTCGCTGGCGTTGCTGATCCTCGCTTTGTCTAGGGCCTCTAAGGGAGTTGTGTTTTGGTACTGGGAGGATTGCGCCCTTGATAATGTCCTCCATGATCGTGTTGGCAGTGTTTATGTCGTCTTGCTTTATCTTCTCTTGGAGTTCTGTTATTTTTGTTTGCTGTTGTGAGAGGATGTGTGTGTGTCTAGCTTTCTTGATCTTTGCGTGATTGCGCCAGGTTCTTTTGCATAGTGGGTGCTTTGGCTCATGTGGAAGCTTGTATGTGCTTTTTCAGGAGAGCTTCGTTTGAGGTATTGCATACTTTGTGGTTTATCAGTGACACGTCTGTACCCTTGTAGAATATTAGATCTATTGTGCTGCTGCCGTTATGCGCGAAATATGTTTTATCGTTTTTGTTGTTTCGTAGTGTGAATCCTTCCTCTACCATCAGTAGTTTACTCCTGTGGTCCTCTATATTCATGTCTCCTCCTATAATAGTGTTGTATCCAGGGGATGTCTTTGCGAGAGCTGTCATGATTGCGGATATTATTTCTTCTATATATATGTAAAATAGTTGAAGGAAAGTACAGAAATTTTGTGTAAATTGTTGCAAAAGATAGAGAAAAGTAAATATTAAATAGTGTTGATGAAAGTCTTTTAGCTGTTAATCTGTAATTTTTATTAGATTGATTGGTGCACGGGTAAGAGAGTAATTCTGAGACTGTTATTATCACTTGTTTGAAGGTATCCAAGACGACGAAAACGTTTCAACGGGGAAGATGTCCATTTCTATGAGAATTGATTAAGAATTCTTTTAAGAAGTTCTGAATGAAGGAATGAAGCACAATGTGGCGATAATTTGAGGAAAGTAAAATGATATAGTCTGAGTTGATGAAATCACATGACATAGTATTTTTTTTTAAATATTGCCTATGGAAGGGATAGTAATTATTACCCGGAAGTGACGAGAGAGATGACGTAACATGTCATCAAAATGTAACTGCAAATTTGTTGTAGTGTCCATTTCATGTTGTAGTAGAAATGTTGTAAGATATTATTGCTATTAAGGCTAGTTATTTTGAAGACTTTTAGTTGTTTGCATGTGTGATAGTTCTGTCCCTGTCCACAGGCGCCGTGGATCTGAGCAGTGGTGGGACATTGAGGACTTAGAAGAAAGGTAAAATTATATTTGCTTTCAGTGCTCTATATTCATAAATAGTAAGAAATGGTATGCGTGTACATGATAGCTCCAGTGTTTCATTTAAAAGAAATGCTAAATTAAGGGATCCCTATAGAAAAGCCTTGAATATTGCCCAACTTCCCTTTACTTTCAATTAGAAACCATAATTAATAGCGGATAATCTCCGTTAATATTTCAATTTCTGTAGTTTAAATAAAAATCCATTATTCTTACATATCTTAGACATTCAGCACAAGTCACTAATAAACTGCCTAAATAATATTATAATGGTGATAATAAAGGAAGAGAATCAAATATGTTTTAATATTACAATCAATAACGTTTAATAAATTAAGTGTAAGCAACCTGAGCCCCAAACCATACAAAAGGGGAAGAGAAAATTTTTCGCCAAACAAAAACATAAAACACATAAATTAGGAACTAACAACTAATAACCATCAAGAAAAAAAATAATCCACCTAATGTAGTAAAAAATAGCAAAAATGTAAATCCACAGTAACTAAAATCATGGAATCCATTAATAGTATAATTCCGGATCACGGTATAAAAAATTAACGAATTGAGTTAAAACAAGGAATATAATGTGAATCAGAAACTTTATCCTCTCGGATAATCCAACTCTTAAATCAAATCTCTAGAATATATTATAGTTTTCAGTCCTTAGACTACCACATCATCCCTTACTACTCAGCCTATTCCATCCTTGGCCTCCCTCTAATGCCAAAACAAGAAGACACCTATTAATCTATCTATTTAAAATACTCGATATTCTTCTCTTATTGTGCTTATAACTTCCACACAGCTCTTTAACTTCTTCGATACCTTGGACGAGATATCTAGCGACCTGATACTGGCCGATTATCGTTTTTGACGAGATATCTCGCTTCCTAACCTCACACTTTTACAATATTCACGAATATATTTAATATTCGTATGGCTATTAGAAATAAATACAATTTAATGCAGTTTTTTTATTTTTCACATGGTATAGCGACATTATATTTTTGACTAAAATTCCGTTTTTCCTTCCGTTTTCCGTTTGTTTTGCACACGACGCATCGTTTTATTGGGGGAGTTTTTCTTGTATTTTTACAGGGAAGCATCGAGGCTTAAATCTAAGTGGATGTCTTTTACTACATGTTATTACTCGTTTATTATGTGGCGTGCAATTTTCTTCTAATAAACCACGAATGTCTACTTTTATTTATAAATAACTTTTATTTTCTTCGTGGAGGCATTTCCATACTACGAGGGAAATATAGATTGCTATATCTAAGTACATTTTGTACCACATGAGGCTTAAAAAACAGCATCATTGGAGGATTTGATCCATTCATCCATGTACTGATTATAATCTATAACGGTATTGGTCTTTTATGCATCTTCCTGTAGTCTTATCAACTTTGTTGATTCTTAAAAATGGGGAGTGTGTACAGTGGTCAAAGTTGATTCTAATCTCTTATCTTTCCACACACACAAAGACATTCTCTTATTGTACCGTACTGATAATTCTCCTTTTTAATCTTTTTGAATTTTTGACTTGTTCGTCGCAAGGCATTAGTTTTCTTTTCAGTCAAACAGCACCACACACATTTGAACCGTTTTTGCGTAGTTTTTCATATAAAGCAGGAGATGAGTACCACTCGCCCAAAAACATAGTTCTTCCTTCATGTAATATATTTTTCGATAAATCCATTACAACTGAACCTTTTATTCCAATCCAGTCATCATTCCATTCCTACAACATACCATAAGTGACATAAGAACGCAAAATATTTCGTCTAGAATATTGACTCGAGATACTTGAGAGAAGCGTTAATTGGCCATTATCAGGACGCGAAGAGGTTAAAAGGTTTCTATTCTTTTCCTTTCTGCAACTCTATACTAGAGTTTCCTAATATTCAATTTGAAAAAGCATTTTCTTGCCTGTATTATCCTACTCTAGATTTAAGTTGACAAAGTAACATAACTTCTTAATTTCCTTCAAAACATAACACGCTTTGTTAGTCTAATAAATCCCATACTGTACTCCATTACATATCGTCTATAATATACCGCTGAAAAACAACAAAATCTCAAATTAAAGACGTTAAAAAGAAAAGTGATCAAACCCATGAGAATAAAACACAATATCATGATGGTTTATTAATAAAGAAATGCAACAACCACCACATAATAAAGCAATGCCAAAGCTTAATCTTAGCAGCAAATATAAATACGAAATGTGTTTAATCAGACGAACTAAAGCAATCAAAATAATAAATATAATCTCAAATACCAAACTTATCATCCATGAAATAGACGTAAGAATTAAATCCTCCTAAACAGTAAACTACAAAAATTTGATATTACAGAAATGAAAAAACTTGTGTTAATAAATAAATAAGAATTACTCTTAACCACTACTAATCAAATTATAATTTTATTAGGTCTAGCAATTAAATACATCCTTTTCAGAAATAATAATAATGAGTAATAAGAATAAACTTTGAGAAAACATAATATAAAATCTTATTTCTAAACTGTTATATAAATATATGAAGGATTTAAAGAATAAAACCATTAATATAACATATATATATATATATATATATATATAGATTTTTCTTCTGATTGTAGAAGACGGGATATGAAAAAATTGGCATTTGTAGATATAGAAAGAACCTTTCATAATGTGAACTAGAACACAATGTTAAGGATTTTGAAGAATACACGAATAAAATAAATCGAGAAAGTCCATGGAAGACAAGAAGGAGTAATTAGAGTAGAAGATGAAGAAAAGAAAGCCGTAATCTAGAAAGGAGTAAAAGTAGTATTAGGGGAATCAGAAGAAGATTTGGAAACAATAATAAATGGCATGAACAGAGTCCTGCAGGAAGAATTCAATATAAGTATTAATAGAGGAAAAATCATGCTAATGGAGTGCAGTTTGGAAACAGTGGAATAACGAAGGCTGTTAGATTGGGAAGGGATATTTTAAAGGAGGTTAAGGAATTCTGCTTCTTGGGAATCGTAATAACTAGAATAGAATAGTACAGGCATTGAAGAGGAATTTACTTACGGGTAATTAAGTGTGAATATTAGTAAATTGTTGATAAAAATATTAGTGTGGAACGTGTCGTTTTATGGGTGCGAAACGGGGACGGTAGGAGATTAAGGAAGAAATAAACATACAAGCCTTTGAAATGTGGTGCTATAGGAGAAGAAGATGGGTGGATAGAACCAGTAATGGGGAAGTTCTGAAAAGAATAGGGGAAGAGCGAACAATATGGAGGACGTTGACCTTAACGTCCGTCAAAATATCCCTACGCAATCTAACAGCCTTTGTTATTCCAGAATTTCCCAAACTGCACTGCATTACATTGGTTTTCCCTCTATTAATCCTTATATTGTATCTTTCTGCAGAAACACGTTCATTGCCATTTATTATGGTTTCAAAGTCTGCTTCTGATTCTCTTAATACTACAATATCTTTGGCAAAGCATGAGGTGATTTTTTTTTCTCTTTGCAGTATGATTCCTATTCCACATTCCGTTTAACCATTCTCCATCCCCTGTTCTATGTATAAATTAAACAGCAAGGGTGAGAGACTGCATCCTTAGCTTACTTCTTTCCTGATTACGGCTTTCTTTTCTTGATATACTATTCCAATTACTGCTTTCTGCCTTATGTATAAGCCTCTATTCTCGATATTATATTCCAGTGTTCTTCAAAATCCTTAATAGTGTGTTCCAGTTTACATAATGAAACGCTTTTAGTAAATGTAGAAATGCCATAAATGTAGTCGGTTTTTTCTTATCCTGTCTTCTAAAATTACTCGTAAAGTTTATATAGCTTCTCTTGTCCCTTTATTTCTTCTAAAACCGAATTGACCGACTCCTATTTTTTTCATTCTGCTATATACTATTTTAGTTAATATTTTGCGTGCATGGGATATTAAACTTGTCCTTTGCATTTTGTATCTATCAGCCTCAGTCTACTTCTGTATAATTTGTTTATATATATGTCATAAATGTAGTCGAAATAGTTTAGTATCCCATGCCAAAGTCATACTTTCTGTGAAATGTGCTGTACAAAGCTCGTACTGCGTAAGATTGACCCCGATTTTGAATCCAGTCCCATTTATAAATACATGGAATATTCCAGAAGCAAAACATTCTCATAAAGAAAAAATACTAAAAATTAAAGGCAAAGAATGTAAAGAAATAAAAATGGTTGCGTCGGGTGAGACTCGAACCCGAGTCTACGTTTCTGCAATATTTTTCGATGTTTATCTGTTTCAGGTACCATCAAGCAGAACTTTCAAATGCACATGTATATTTATATTTAAATTAATATTTGAAGTATACAGTATATTGTAATAAAGGTAAGAAGGGAGGACGGGGAGAGCTGCGACGATCCTGACATCTCATTCCATGGGCTGTAAATCCTCAAACTAAGAATGCAGGGACAAAACAAACTACACAACGTTACTTAGATGAAAACTATGCAGCGGGAAAACACAATTTAAAGCCGTTTAACCTCTGAGACGCCAATGGAATATCTGTTGACCTCGAGCTCTGCGGTTTCTCCATCTTATATTACAATTCTGTGCTCATGCAACACTTGTTGTCGCCTTACAAACCAACTTTCGCTGTATCCTGTTGTGGAATTGAGCTGCGAGACGTAAGTATTGTCCCGGACATGATAGGGTTAGTGATGACGCACGTCGTATAATGTCCAAAGTTATATATTCAATTTCGAGTATTGAGATAGTGAAACGTGCAAAGTTTTGAAACTTAAAGACGATGGAATCACTTGCGTTGCATTTTCAATTTAAAACAAAAATATTTTAAAGTTGATTAACCTACCTTCAAATTCCTTCCAGGGGGGAATAGTCTATTTAGTATCACGGGGCAAGGAAGTAAAACATTAGCTATATAAGCAACATGGCACAATATTAACGGCAGCTGAATTTTGGTCTTAATTAATTAATAAAAACAGGTGTTAAGGTCCAAAGAGGACCTACAGAACAAACATCACACTTAAAAGGACTTGAAGCTGTAACGGTGTTTACGTCAGGTGAGTGAATACGTCATGACCGACAAACACGGGTGAATAAAACACTCCAGCTAAAGAATTATATAATTAGTATTATAGTACGGAAAGTTAGGAATATTTCTGTGGACTTCAATACAATTTAATAACTTATATATTTGACAAGATTATATATTGGGTTAGTCGTGAATGACGTAGTGGATTCAACTACCATATGTTATGTTGAATTATAAATACTCATTACTGAAGCAGTGAGAGGAATAGGGGAAGGAATAACTATTAGAGGAAAGATGTTACACAATGCAGTGGAGGAAATTATTTTGTTTTCCGAGTAGTAAATTAAATTATATGTAAGTCCATATTTGAGATATTTTGCACAGGGTTGACTGCCATTGATTATTTTTGGAACCATTTGAGTTTCTTAACGTGTCTATTGGCTAAGGAATACCCGCGTGACTAGCCTTAGATGGACATGTGAAAAATATATAGTCACTTATCAGCTTAAATATAGTGGCAGTTATTAGAGACTAGGCTCTGAAATTTCTTTGCAATATAAACCGCAGTCATAGGTTACAAAGTATATATTTAAACGTATTATTCCTGAGCAGCATGGACCCACAATTTCGTTTCGTTTCTTCAAAAGAAAGTGAAGTAGATACTTGAAAATGCTTCGTAGTTCGCATGTCTGCAGTTTTCCAGGAAATATGCTTAGATGAATTTGGTAAGAAACGCCAAATATGAGCTTTTTCAGAGGTATAAATCGTTGGTAGAGACACCAGATTTCGTTTTCTAGTTGACATCATTAGAAAGATGACAATTTTTTTGGTGGCAGGACGAATAAGGTCTAAACTTTTAGGACATAATCCACTGTAGTGCGCTGTCGACAAAAATCGTCTCAATTGTTGCTCGAAAAATTTGTTATTAAATGTTATTTCACTGTCTTAGGTGCATGACTTACAAATCCAAAGAAAACTTGTTTGGATCCGTCGCCTATTACGTTCATGAAGTAAGTCCGCTACTGCGCTGAATTCCAAGATCTGTTTACATTCCCAATTACACTCAAAGCTGACTTGAGGTTTATTGAAGAAATCAACTTAATTGCATTTAGATCCTTTTCTTTCCCCGCGTCTTAATTATGTGCCTCGTTAGCTTTAATGGTGGAACGAGTAACTTACCTTCATAAAATATACTATACACTAAGATGTTGACGAGCCGATGAAAATCAAATCAATGTACCACTTTATATTAATATAGCTAGGTGGTCGGCGTTGCCCGATAATCGACTCGGTAATCAGATCGTCACATTTTTTATTTAATTAGTCAAAGAAACTTTTTATAGCAATTTTTAAGTTATTAGAGTTTAAATTATTAATGGCCATTATATACCTCGCATTTTCGTTGCTCAGAAGAGTGCGAAAAGTGGACTATAGGGAAATAATAGAGGCCTGTTCCGTTTATCTGTCTGAACTAGCTACCATTTTTTGAACTGAAGATGTGTAGGAAATGTGCAGCCAGAATATATATTAAAGCAACAACAGACAAATTCAAGGGGATTATTACTTTACTCCATATTTTGGTATTTTAAAATATAAAAATATAATTTTTTACGGAAAAATAAAAGTGATCATGTTTCGAATTAAATGTTGGGAGTTGGATACAAAGTTATATTTAATGTTAAAAATATATAATTTTATGTTCCAAAATGTTGGAGGAGAATGGAAATTGTTATTACTAGGATCTAAAGTCGAAAAATAAAATATTTTGTACATCACTCAACCAAATGGAATTTTAACCATGAAACTATCTTATTCTATTTTTGAACATCTTGATAAACACTAAAATTACCGAAATATAATTTTTTAAGCTGTAGAAGAAAAGCATTTCATTAAAAATATGTTTTATGTTATTTGTTTTGGAAATATAAACGTTTTATTCACTGCTGACTAAACAAATTTTGAGAATGGGTGAAACGTCATGCTGAAAGCTTAAATGAATTCCTATGTAAATAACTTTTTTTTTTATATGAAGCCAGAGTTTTATAAATTTTTTGACGAAATATAATGACGTATTTCTCGTTTTATTACGTCTAGTGTCAAGACGAGTGAGAGCCATCTATCTCAGGATCACTAATTTGTCTTAGAAGGAAACTTGATTCACTTGAATGACGTAGTGGATTCAAATACCACATGTTATGTTGAATTATAAATACTCATTACTGAAGCAATGAGAGGAACAGGGGAAGAAATAACTATTAGAGGAAAGATGTTATACAATGCAGTGGAGGAAATTATTTTGTTTCCTTACATGTAATTAAGTACTTGTATATTTTGATAGTCCATTATTTCAGTTATTTTCATAGCTTGGACTGCAAGTGAATATTTCTTTAAAAATATAAAAAATTTAGGAAATATTTTTCGCTAGCTTTGTGGAGCTGGGATTGTTTTTGTTTAAATATTTATTTTCTTTGATAAGATAAGATAAGATAAGATTTATTGGATCCATTAGTCCTCTATTGAGGAAATAGGACAAGTCAAAGAATATGTTACATATCACACTAAGAATACGAATATAAGAAACAAAATATGGATACAACATATGAGTAAGAAAATTATGTATACAATGATAAATAAATAAAACAAAGCAGAGCAAACAAAATATGAATACAACATATCAAGAATATGAGTACAAAACAATAAGAGAGATAGTAAAAGAAACTATGTATACAATGATAGACAAATAAAAGAAGTATATATAACATATACAAAAGATATAATTTCTTGAGAAACAATGTCAATTTTGAACACTATAGTGGTATAATAGAGATCCACGCACTTCACACTTCACAATACACTACACTTTGAAACAAACATGTGTAGATCCGTGGGAAATTAGGCTCCAGCAGATCTCGTCAATTTAGGTCATGAAACAAAGAAGAAAAGACCGTTAATGAGAGGATAACGTATAATATACACCTGATATTGTTTGCATATGATGACCACTGATTCAGCACTTTTGCAAAAATAGACTTTAATTACTTTCAGACCGATTGATAAATTCAGGAATAGAATAATAAACTCCTTCTAGCAGGAGATTCTTGCATGCTTTAGTGAACTGATTATAACTGTTTAA
>JAEMUL010000100.1:0-21404 GCA_034510155.1 Eucriotettix oculatus | reverse complement strand
TATGCCAAAGTAATTAATTGAGTTGCAGAAGTTTGTTAATATTATTAATGCGTTAATAAGTCGTCATATGTAAGACAGATGTCACGTTTTTGTTTTTATTTATAAGTAAACGCTATAAGTTTGTCGTAGTAGAAGCTGATGCTGATTCTCGCTCTCGTGGCGCCGTTTGTAACTAACCGAGAGTCGATAAATTCGGTCTCGCGTCTTTGTATTGGAGGATGTTAAAAGTTCCCGTTTATTCTGGTTCCATTAAATATGTAAATCTGTTTGGAATAGAGGTAAATTTAGGATGATGCTAATGAATGTGAAGGGGGGATGTAACGATGTGATTTAATTTTATTATTCCATTACTTGTCGAACGAAGAAAAATTAGAAAATAATTGTTATAAGCTAATATAATGATTATAAGGTTTAAGTGGACATAACCAAAACTCGCGATACACAAATTTTTCGGTCTATCATAACTAAAATCCCGGCATAATACGACACACAAATTAGAACTTGTTCTTTGTAAAAACGTTTATTAAAATAAAGACCATTTGTGTCTGTTTTGATGCTTGGTCTAATTTAAAACGCAATGTTTTTGTTATATTTTTGACCAAATTTATCAAAATTGTTATTTTTAAATTATATTAAAATAAATTATTTAATTTATATTCACAAGAAATTCAGTTTTTTGACCAGTTTTTTTCAACAAAACAAAAAAGTCAACAAGGTGATATCAGCCCTTGTCACTATCGTCGCGCTATCTGTTGGCAGTTTCCAAACGTAATTTATCAACAACATTTACTACAAAATATACACGGATTTTAGAAATGAGAATTTGAATACCAGTGGCAATGTTCTAGGTAAACAAAGTAACTTCAATTCGATTTAAAGGTTTTAATTTAAAATAATCTTTTAAATTGTTTTCCGGTGTTAAAAAATTCTCACTTAACTTTTTAAATAAATCTTGAGAATGGCAGAACGTCGTAACAACAGCTTAAATGAACATAATTAAATATTTTGACTGACTAATTATGCTAGTTACACAATAACCTCATTTCTAAAACTGCTGATACATCTAAAGAAAAATGTATTCACAGGATTTACACGGACAAGTAGGACGACTATGAATTTGTCAAATTTCACAAAGAGGAGCTAAAAATAATATATTTATTTCATTCTCAAATGTTACAGAATAGACACAGCTTTGCTTTGGATTTGATTTCTTAAAATGTTCGCTACATCCTTAGAATTAGTGACCTGTATTAATTTAGTGTAAAATTACCTTTTTGAATTTTGGCTGTTTTATTGACTGAGATAAGTCGCATTGTTATATGTTGAATTAATTATGAAAATAAATTTAATTTGAGAGAGTAAGGATTATAAATTTCAAATAAACAGTGATGTTTCTCGTTTGCATTATCGGAAATAATCGATGGTTTTATGTAACCAGATAGTGAACTAAAGACGGAATCAAGTTTCCTTCTAAGACAAATTAGTGATCCTGAGATAGATGGCTCTCACTCGTCTTGACACTAGACGTAATAAAACGAGAAATACGTCATTATATTTCGTCATAAAAAATTTATAAAACTCTGACTTCATATAAAAAAAAAGTTATTTACATAGGAATTCATTTAAGCTTTCAGCATGACGTTTCACCCATTCTCAAAATTTGTTTAGTCAGCAGTGAATAAAACGTTTATATTTCCAAAACAAATAACATAAAACATATTTTTAATGAAATGCTTTTCTTCTACAACTTAAAAAAATTATATTTCGGTAATTTTAGTGTTTATCAAGATGTTCAAAAATAGAATAAGATAGTTCCATTTGGTTGAGTGATGTACAAAATATTTTATTTTTCGACTTTAGATCCTAGTAATAACAATTTCCATTCTCCTCCAACATTTTAGAATATAAAATTATATATTTTTAACATTAAATATAACTTTGTATCCAACTCCCAACATTTAATTCGAAACATGATCACTTTTATTTTTCCGTAAAAAATTATATTTTTATATTTTAAAATACCAAAATATGGAGTAAAGTAATAATCCCCTTGAATTTGTCTGTTGTTGCTTTAATATATATTCTGGCTGCACATTTCCTACACATCTTCAGTTCAAAAAATGGTAGCTAGTTCAGACACAATTGCGCAGATAAACGGAACAGGCCTCTATTATTTCCCTATAGTCCACTTTTCGCACTCTACTCTTCTGAGCAACGAAAATGCGAGGTATATAATGGCCATTAATAATTTAAACTCTAATAACTTAAAAATTGCTATAAAAAGTTTCTTTGACTAATTAAATAAAAAATGTGACGATCTGATTACCGAGTCGATTATCGGGCAACGCCGACCACCTAGCTATATTAATATAAAGTGGTACATTGATTTGATTTTCATCGGCTCGTCGACATCTTAGTGTATCGCTTACAAGTATATTTCAAGAAGGTAAGTTACTCGTTCCCCCATTAAAGCTAACGAGGCACATAATTAAGACGCGGGGAAAGAAAAGGATCTAAATGCAATTAAGTTGATTTCTTCAATAAACCTCAAGTCAGCTTTGAGTGTAATTGGGAATGTAAACAGATCTTGGAATTCAGCGCAGTAGCGGACTTACTTCATGAACTTAATAGGCGACGGATCCAAACAAGTTTTCTTTGGATTTGTAAGTCATGCACCTAAGACACTGAAATAACATTTAATAACAAGTTTTTCGAGCAACAATTGAGACGATTTTTGTCGACAGCGCACTACAGTGGAAAAGGTCCTAAAAGTTTAGACCTTATTCGTCCTGCCACCAAAAAATTGTCACCTTTCTAATGATGTCAACTAGCAAACGAAATCAGAAAAAGCTCATATTTGGCGTTTCTTACCAAATTCATCTAAGCATATTTCCTGGCAAACTGCAGACATGCGAACTACGAAGCATTTTCAAGTATCTACTTCACTTTCTTTTGAAGAAACGAAACGAAATTGTTGGTCCATGCTGCTCAGGAATAATACGTTTAAATTTATACTTTGTAACCTATGACTGCGGTTTATATTGCAAAGAAATTTCAGAGCCTATTCTCTAATAACTGCCACTATATTGAAGCTGATAAGTGACTATATATTTTTCACATGTCCATCTAAGGCTAGTCACGCGGGTATTCCTTAGCCAATAGACACGTTAAGAAACTCAAATGGTTCCAAAAATAATCAATGGCAGTCAACCCTGTGCAAAATATCTCAAATATGGACTTACATATAATTTAATTTACTACTCGGAAAACAAAATAATTTCCTCCACTGCATTGTGTAACATCTTTCCTCTAATAGTTATTCCTTCCCCTATTCCTCTCACTGCTTCAGTAATGAGTATTTATAATTCAACATAACATATGGTAGTTGAATCCACTACGTCATTCACGACTAACCCAATATATAATCTTGTCAAATATATAAGTTATTAAATTGTATTGAAGTCCACAGAAATATTCCTAACTTACCGTACTATAATACTAATTATATAATTCTTTAGCTGGAGTGTTTTATTCACCCGTGTTTGTCGGTCATGACGTATTCACTCACCTGACGTAAACACCGTTACAGCTTCAAGTCCTTTTAAGTGTGATGTTTGTTCTGTAGGTCCTCTTTGGACCTTAACACCTGTTTTTATTAATTAATTAAGACCAAAATTCAGCTGCCGTTAATATTGTGCCATGTTGCTTATATAGCTAATGTTTTACTTCCTTGCCCCGTGATACTAAATATACTATTCCCCCTTGGAAGGAATTTGAAGGTAGGTTAATCAACTTTAAAATATTTTTGTTTTACATTGAAAATGCAACGCAAGTGATTCCATCGTCTTTAAGTTTCAAAACTTTGCACGTTTCACTATCTCAATACTCGAAATTGAATATATAACTTTGGACATTATACGACGTGCGTCATCACTAACCCTATCATGTCCGGGACAATACTTACGTCTCGCAGCTCAATTCCACAACAGGATACAGCGAAAGTTGGTTTGTAAGGCGACAACAAGTGTTGCATGAGCACAGAATTGTAATATAAGATGGAGAAACCGCAGAGCTCGAGGTCAACAGATATTCCATTGGCGTCTCAGAGGTTAAACGGCTTTAAATTGTGTTTTCCCGCTGCATAGTTTTCATCTAAGTAACGTTGTGTAGTTTGTTTTGTCCCTGCATTCTTAGTTTGAGGATTTACAGCCCATGGAATGAGATGTCAGGATCGTCGCAGCTCTCCCCGTCCTCCCTTCTTACCTTTATTACAATATACTGTATACTTCAAATATTAATTTAAATATAAATATACATGTGCATTTGAAAGTTCTGCTTGATGGTACCTGAAACAGATAAACATCGAAAAATATTGCAGAAACGTAGACTCGGGTTCGAGTCTCACCCGACGCAACCATTTTTATTTCTTTACATTCTTTGCCTTTAATTTTTAGTATTTTTTCTTTATGAGAATGTTTTGCTTCTGGAATATTCCATGTATTTATAAATGGGACTGGATTCAAAATCGGGGTCAATCTTACGCAGTACGAGCTTTGTACAGCACATTTCACAGAAAGTATGACTTTGGCATGGGATACTAAACTATTTCGACTACATTTATGACATATATATAAACAAATTATACAGAAGTAGACTGAGGCTGATAGATACAAAATGCAAAGGACAAGTTTAATATCCCATGCACGCAAAATATTAACTAAAATAGTATATAGCAGAATGAAAAAAATAGGAGTCGGTCAATTCGGTTTTAGAAGAAATAAAGGGACAAGAGAAGCTATATAAACTTTACGAGTAATTTTAGAAGACAGGATAAGAAAAAACCGACTACATTTATGGCATTTCTACATTTACTAAAAGCGTTTCATTATGTAAACTGGAACACACTATTAAGGATTTTGAAGAACACTGGAATATAATATCGAGAATAGAGGCTTATACATAAGGCAGAAAGCAGTAATTGGAATAGTATATCAAGAAAAGAAAGCCGTAATCAGGAAAGAAGTAAGCTAAGGATGCAGTCTCTCACCCTTGCTGTTTAATTTATACATAGAACAGGGGATGGAGAATGGTTAAACGGAATGTGGAATAGGAATCATACTGCAAAGAGAAAAAAAAATCACCTCATGCTTTGCCAAAGATATTGTAGTATTAAGAGAATCAGAAGCAGACTTTGAAACCATAATAAATGGCAATGAACGTGTTTCTGCAGAAAGATACAATATAAGGATTAATAGAGGGAAAACCAATGTAATGCAGTGCAGTTTGGGAAATTCTGGAATAACAAAGGCTGTTAGATTGCGTAGGGATATTTTGACGGACGTTAAGGTCAACGTCCTCCATATTGTTCGCTCTTCCCCTATTCTTTTCAGAACTTCCCCATTACTGGTTCTATCCACCCATCTTCTTCTCCTATAGCACCACATTTCAAAGGCTTGTATGTTTATTTCTTCCTTAATCTCCTACCGTCCCCGTTTCGCACCCATAAAACGACACGTTCCACACTAATATTTTTATCAACAATTTACTAATATTCACACTTAATTACCCGTAAGTAAATTCCTCTTCAATGCCTGTACTATTCTATTCTAGTTATTACGATTCCCAAGAAGCAGAATTCCTTAACCTCCTTTAAAATATCCCTTCCCAATCTAACAGCCTTCGTTATTCCACTGTTTCCAAACTGCACTCCATTAGCATGATTTTTCCTCTATTAATACTTATATTGAATTCTTCCTGCAGGACTCTGTTCATGCCATTTATTATTGTTTCCAAATCTTCTTCTGATTCCCCTAATACTACTTTTACTCCTTTCTAGATTACGGCTTTCTTTTCTTCATCTTCTACTCTAATTACTCCTTCTTGTCTTCCATGGACTTTCTCGATTTATTTTATTCGTGTATTCTTCAAAATCCTTAACATTGTGTTCTAGTTCACATTATGAAAGGTTCTTTCTATATCTACAAATGCCAATTTTTTCATATCCCGTCTTCTACAATCAGAAGAAAAATCTATATATATATATATATATATATATGTTATATTAATGGTTTTATTCTTTAAATCCTTCATATATTTATATAACAGTTTAGAAATAAGATTTTATATTATGTTTTCTCAAAGTTTATTCTTATTACTCATTATTATTATTTCTGAAAAGGATGTATTTAATTGCTAGACCTAATAAAATTATAATTTGATTAGTAGTGGTTAAGAGTAATTCTTATTTATTTATTAACACAAGTTTTTTCATTTCTGTAATATCAAATTTTTGTAGTTTACTGTTTAGGAGGATTTAATTCTTACGTCTATTTCATGGATGATAAGTTTGGTATTTGAGATTATATTTATTATTTTGATTGCTTTAGTTCGTCTGATTAAACACATTTCGTATTTATATTTGCTGCTAAGATTAAGCTTTGGCATTGCTTTATTATGTGGTGGTTGTTGCATTTCTTTATTAATAAACCATCATGATATTGTGTTTTATTCTCATGGGTTTGATCACTTTTCTTTTTAACGTCTTTAATTTGAGATTTTGTTGTTTTTCAGCGGTATATTATAGACGATATGTAATGGAGTACAGTATGGGATTTATTAGACTAACAAAGCGTGTTATGTTTTGAAGGAAATTAAGAAGTTATGTTACTTTGTCAACTTAAATCTAGAGTAGGATAATACAGGCAAGAAAATGCTTTTTCAAATTGAATATTAGGAAACTCTAGTATAGAGTTGCAGAAAGAAACCTCTTCGCGTCCTGATAATGGCCAATTAACGCTTCTCTCAAGTATCTCGAGTCAATATTCTAGACGAAATATTTTGCGTTCTTATGTCACTTATGGTATGTTGTAGGAATGGAATGATGACTGGATTGGAATAAAAGGTTCAGTTGTAATGGATTTATCGAAAAATATATTACATGAAGGAAGAACTATGTTTTTGGGCGAGTGGTACTCATCTCCTGCTTTATATGAAAAACTACGCAAAAACGGTTCAAATGTGTGTGGTGCTGTTTGACTGAAAAGAAAACTAATGCCTTGCGACGAACAAGTCAAAAATTCAAAAAGATTAAAAAGGAGAATTATCAGTACGGTACAATAAGAGAATGTCTTTGTGTGTGTGGAAAGATAAGAGATTAGAATCAACTTTGACCACTGTACACACTCCCCATTTTTAAGAATCAACAAAGTTGATAAGACTACAGGAAGATGCATAAAAGACCAATACCGTTATAGATTATAATCAGTACATGGATGAATGGATCAAATCCTCCAATGATGCTGTTTTTTAAGCCTCATGTGGTACAAAATGTACTTAGATATAGCAATCTATATTTCCCTCGTAGTATGGAAATGCCTCCACGAAGAAAATAAAAGTTATTTATAAATAAAAGTAGACATTCGTGGTTTATTAGAAGAAAATTGCACGCCACATAATAAACGAGTAATAACATGTAGTAAAAGACATCCACTTAGATTTAAGCCTCGATGCTTCCCTGTAAAAATACAAGAAAAACTCCCCCAATAAAACGATGCGTCGTGTGCAAAACAAACGGAAAACGGAAGGAAAAACGGAATTTTAGTCAAAAATATAATGTCGCTATACCATGTGAAAAATAAAAAAACTGCATTAAATTGTATTTATTTCTAATAGCCATACGAATATTAAATATATTCGTGAATATTGTAAAAGTGTGAGGTTAGGAAGCGAGATATCTCGTCAAAAACGATAATCGGCCAGTATCAGGTCGCTAGATATCTCGTCCAAGGTATCGAAGAAGTTAAAGAGCTGTGTGGAAGTTATAAGCACAATAAGAGAAGAATATCGAGTATTTTAAATAGATAGATTAATAGGTGTCTTCTTGTTTTGGCATTAGAGGGAGGCCAAGGATGGAATAGGCTGAGTAGTAAGGGATGATGTGGTAGTCTAAGGACTGAAAACTATAATATATTCTAGAGATTTGATTTAAGAGTTGGATTATCCGAGAGGATAAAGTTTCTGATTCACATTATATTCCTTGTTTTAACTCAATTCGTTAATTTTTTATACCGTGATCCGGAATTATACTATTAATGGATTCCATGATTTTAGTTACTGTGGATTTACATTTTTGCTATTTTTTACTACATTAGGTGGATTATTTTTTTTCTTGATGGTTATTAGTTGTTAGTTCCTAATTTATGTGTTTTATGTTTTTGTTTGGCGAAAAATTTTCTCTTCCCCTTTTGTATGGTTTGGGGCTCAGGTTGCTTACACTTAATTTATTAAACGTTATTGATTGTAATATTAAAACATATTTGATTCTCTTCCTTTATTATCACCATTATAATATTATTTAGGCAGTTTATTAGTGACTTGTGCTGAATGTCTAAGATATGTAAGAATAATGGATTTTTATTTAAACTACAGAAATTGAAATATTAACGGAGATTATCCGCTATTAATTATGGTTTCTAATTGAAAGTAAAGGGAAGTTGGGCAATATTCAAGGCTTTTCTATAGGGATCCCTTAATTTAGCATTTCTTTTAAATGAAACACTGGAGCTATCATGTACACGCATACCATTTCTTACTATTTATGAATATAGAGCACTGAAAGCAAATATAATTTTACCTTTCTTCTAAGTCCTCAATGTCCCACCACTGCTCAGATCCACGGCGCCTGTGGACAGGGACAGAACTATCACACATGCAAACAACTAAAAGTCTTCAAAATAACTAGCCTTAAGAGACAAACGAGCCTATGGCAATAATATCTTACAAGTTCCCATAACATTTCTACTGCAACATCAAATGGACACTTCTACAAATTTGCAGTTACATTTTGATGACATGTTACGTCATCTCTCTCGTCACTTCCGGGTAATAATTACTATCCCTTTCCATAGGCAATATTTAAAACAAAATACTATGTCATGTGATTTCATCAACTCAGACTATATCATTTTACTTTCCTCAAATTATCGCCACATTGTGCTTCATTCCTTCATTCAGAACTTCTTAAAAGAATTCTTAATCAATTCTCATAGAAATGGACATCTTCCCCGTTGAAACGTTTTCGTCGTCTTGGATACCTTCAAACAAGTGATAATAACAGTCTCAGAATTACTCTCTTACCCGTGCACCAATCAATCTAATAAAAATTACAGATTAACAGCTAAAAGACTTTCATCAACACTATTTAATATTTACTTTTCTCTATCTTTTGCAACAATTTACACAAAATTTCTGTACTTTCCTTCAACTATTTTACATATATATAGAAGAAATAATATCCGCAATCATGACAGCTCTCGCAAAGACATCCCCTGGATACAACACTATTATAGGAGGAGACATGAATATAGAGGACCACAGGAGTAAACTACTGATGGTAGAGGAAGGATTCACACTACGAAACAACAAAAACGATAAAACATATTTCGCGCATAACGGCAGCAGCACAATAGATCTAATATTCTACAAGGGTACAGACGTGTCACTGATAAACCACAAAGTATGCAATACCTCAAACGAAGCTCTCCTGAAAAAGCACATACAAGCTTCCACATGAGCCAAAGCACCCACTATGCAAAAGAACCTGGCGCAATCACGCAAAGATCAAGAAAGCTAGACACACACACATCCTCTCACAACAGCAAACAAAAATAACAGAACTCCAAGAGAAGATAAAGCAAGACGACATAAACACTGCCAACACGATCATGGAGGACATTATCAAGGGCGCAATCCTCCCAGTACCAAAACACAACTCCCTTAGAGGCCCTAGACAAAGCGAGGATCAGCAACGCCAGCGAAGACCTAGCCAATTACGGTACACTCAGGAAACAGTACAAAAACCTCCTCAGAAACACTAAAAGCAAATACATCCAAGCAGAAGCAGTCAGGAAACCCATACAGAGCACTGAAACCAAGGAAAACACAAATAACTAAAAAAATAGGCATGGACACATGGGAGGAACGTTTCACGGAGCTCCTAATCCAGAAAAGAACCCAAAGAGCCCCATCAGGCCAAACGTACACCTCAAATTCACCGCAGACGAGATAGCCAGTCATAGCAAAGCTTAAAAACAGGAAAGCATGTGGACCGGACGGCTTATTCAACAAACACATCAAAACATCCGTCGAGATACTCCTTCCAGCCTCTAACAAATCTACTAGCATGCCAACAGTATGGATAACCTCAACAATAAAGGTACTATATAAAGGAAAAAGAGACCCACTTGACCCAAACTGCTACCGAGGGATAGCTCTAGAGAATAATTACCTAAAGATTCTATCACGTCTGATCACACAAAAGATCCCCGAGGAACAGTTCGGATTCAGAAAGGGGAGGAACACAATTCAAGCAATCAGAAACTTGCTGGAGGACATAGAGGACACTCTCAGACATTATTCCACGCCGTCTTCATAGACTTCTCAATAGCGTCCGACAAACTGAACAGGAGCATCACATCAAAATTAGAGTCTATAACAACGATTAATAAGGATCTCACACACCTGATCAATGACATACTAAGGAGAAACAAAACAACATAAACACATCAGCAGTCATCACACAGACGAACAAGGAGATCCCCATGACGTCGTACAGCACCAGATATTAAGCTGTACATCTACGCTGACGACAAGATAATTGGATCCCACAACAGAAAAGACCTACAAAAAGCAACGTCCGCATTAGAAAAATGGGCGGACCAAAACGAGCTTCAGATAAACAAAGAGAAAACAGAATACATTATATTCAGAAACAAGAACCACTACGAATTGTAAACCAGGTAAAATATCTCGGCATGATCATTCAAACCACAACAAATTCATTCAGAATTCACATCAAGCAAAGGGCAACAGCAGCCACGAAAACCATTCATGAAATTAAGGAACTAATAAAGATTTCTGTCAAGACAGCGATGCATATTTTCAACGCCAAAATAGTTCCCATACTTACATATGGCCTAGAACTGATCTGGATCAAATTAAGCACCATAGAGAACGTAAAGGCCCGATTCCTGAAGGCGATACTAGGAGTGCCCAAATACACCCTCCCTTTCCAGATTGGCATACGTACTCGATCAGGAACAGTTCTTAATAGAAGAGCTAAGAACCCTACACCCATAACTGGAAGATGGCAATAGAGGAGAGAACAAGAGTTCTACACGACGGAAGCGGTCTTGGACTGGAACAAACCAGGATCTTCGTCACTTCGTGACATCGATGGCGGTCCATGGATCGTACCACGAACCAGATGACAACTGTATATGCGACCTATGTGAAGACAACTAACATGCCAAAATAGGGAAACTCCAATGATAAAACTTTGCACTAATTGTGCGCATTACTATCTTTTAAATATATATATGTATGCATATATTGATTAAATAAGTTTATAATTGTGAATGAAAATTAAGTGCTAAATTATAGCTTCTAAACTAATACATACGAGAAGTGTCAATTCACAGGACGTGACGTCATCGGTTCATGTAGGAAACCCTTGTAATAAATTTTCACGTTACAAATTTTTTATTTACAAAGTTTTGACATTACTTGTGCTGTGACGTAACTGTTTACTCTGACGTAAGCGTCACTGCTACCAACCTCTTCCTTTATATTTCCGCTCAAGACTTTGGGCAAGTCGAAATCGTAACATGGAAAATAATAAATATACATTCAGTAAATAATATTCAAAATATGGGTAATGTATATTAAAAATAATAAGTAAACAATTAAGAACATTAAGATGAATTTTTCAACAATTATTTCCGTAGTCCGGTTTAGTGCCGTATTTCATGTGACTTTTTCGTACAATATTTCTATACTATAACATACTACTCAAAAATCTTAAAAACCTTTATATTAAGGTAAGCCGATATCTACCGATTTATGTTTTAAATAAACAATTTTACCAACTTTTGCATGTGGTAATTTCTTCCCCACCTTGAGCGCTGCAGCGTCAAGCAACATGGCGGCCGGTCACGTGACTCACATCAAAGGTGACAGATAGGAAGCCGTGTAGGACATAACACATTAAATAAGAAATTATTACTTTACGGAAGCTAAAAACACTTTTCTTAAGCTGCATTTGACTGTCTACAAACCTTTTGAATTCTGCAGAATAATTATGGCAATGTCGAAAGATTTATAACTGAATAAATTAAAACTGCAGATAGTGGAAAACGTTTCTATTACTCCTAAACGACCTTTTCATTATAAATGCTATTAAATTTTAAAATCCTTAAATAAGCTGTGCTACAAACAAATAAATAAATTACTGATGATTAATATTTCACACGTGACACAGAAATATATTTTGATGAAAGCATTAGGACATTCAAAAATTGAACCAACATCTTTTAGTGATAACCAAGAATGATCAACAGTTGCATTTTCTTACGGAACAGAATTCAATTAACCCAAAAATAATGTTCACTCTTCAGTTACAATACGGTGAATACATAAATGGAATGTTAAGAAAGGAAATAAATTATATTAACAATTATAGACGGGCCAAGTACTGTAAAACGGTTTACACAAATTATAGGTTAACGACTTACAGTGAAATCTGAAACCCAAAAACTCGTTAAGAATTTATGTGCTAAATTTAAACATAAATGACATATTTATGAAGTTAAGAAATAATTAAGGAACACAGTTCTCTCCGTTAAAGTAGCTTACGGTCTAAATCAAAAAAAGAGTACGGGTCTATTCGGGTAGAATAATCAAATTAAGATCAGCCGCTGAAGCAGTGGAACTGGTGGAGTTGCAACCCCCACGTGGTTACGTCACAACCATCCTGACACGTGATTAGTGCATAAATAGTTACGTCATAGTCTTAATACATGTGTGCAATGCACACGTACGCATTACAAAGTAAGGTGATGAAATTTACTTGCTATTGTGCAGATGCACTTGTCTTAGATGACGTCATAACTCACGTGCTTACCTCATTTCCGCATCAAAATAGCCATACGTGTAGAATAAAAATTCTGTCTAATATTTAAATATGACATTTACAGTCCTACTTGTGCCATAATTATAGATAGATTCATTAAGTTACAATGGGCTGAGCCCTGGTGGTGGCAACATACATTTAATATTCCAATAAAGGAATATAAGTACAAATACTTAAACACTAATTCTAAGCCTGACTAAATTAAGTTAAACCATTTCCCTAATTCTGTTTCTAAATAGTTTTACTCTCTTCGTAAAAGTCGCTAGTAGACTAGGAAGTGGCAAATCATTCCAGTCTTTTACGGTCCTATTTACTAAGGAGTATTCACCCGTTCCTTGTCTTCTCTGATTAATTTTAATTGGATGATCATTTCTCATAAGCTACATATGTTGTTGGTAAATGAATACGAGTTTTGATATGACTCCAGGCACAAAGCCTGCCTGGCCCTCGTTCTTCTAGTTATCATCGTGATCCGAAAATTCCTCAAAAAGGGGAACAAAATTGTGAAAATCAACAATTATGGAACACAGTTACAATCAATCGAAAAACATTAATTTGTTTTCATATTACATTATAAGATCCCTTTTGAAATATTTAAGCCAATCATAAAGATAAGTGTCAAAACTGTATTTGAAAATCGTTTACTAAATTTGAAATGATAATTTAAAAGCTGCATAGATTGCAGGAAAATCTTTTACTATATTTAGAATATTTATAAGGTATAGTCTTTAAATTGATTTGAAAGCTACAGAGATTCAATGTTTTACCAAGTAATAAATATTTAAATGTAAAATTATTTAAATAATTAGATATTACGATAAAATATTCGCGGCACAAATATCGCTATCAATATATGCTACGTTACGATTAGTAATGGGCGTGGCTTGTTTGTGACGTGGAGGGGCCTGGTCGTGACGTATGCGTTTGGGGATTAGTATTCCCCTGTGGCATCAATTTATAGATTTTATCATTAAAATTAACAACAGTTTTCTCTTCATTTTTATATGGATTTAAAATGACTAAGAATTTATTGATTGGAAAAATTTGAATTTACTACAAGATTTACCTTCAATTTATTCAGCTTTTTAATGTTTAAAGACTATCATTGGAACGTTTGTAATTAAGTAATATTTTTCGCTTAGTTATTTATACATTAGAAAAAATTGAATTTTAGTAAAAGATTTTCTTTCATTTCATTTAGTTTTACCAATAGACTTTTTTCCGTTTATTTGAAAAAATTGAATTTTAGTAAACTATTTTCCTTCAAATTATAGAGGTTTGTAATGAATGTAACTACTTTATCGTGGAAGCATTTAAAACTTTAAGTACTTTTCTTGATAATTTCTAAAATTGTTCACAAAAAGGTTCATTTATACATTAGACTTTTATTTGAAAATAGGATACGTTAGTAATTTTTTATCTGTAATTTAACTTTCACACTTTTGTAATATTGTAATTACATAACAAAGTAATCACAGTTGATTGTTTGATATGGTTGAGTGTAGTGAAGGAACACGCGCGCTCTTATGAAGATTTCGTGGGAGTTTTTCGTGATTTTCCTGTCAGACAAATTTACCAGCGCCCTGCTGACTTGTAGCAATTCTTTACAATAATAATGATGTGAATGATTGTTTGTTGTGGTGGAGAGAGAAGTGTATCTATTCGGTATGGTTCTTGGTTCACTGGACCACATTTAGCTGTATCTCAAATTATGAAAATGTCTTACGAAATGATTTCACGAGAGCCATTGTATACGAATTGAAGACTATAACTGACTGAACGAGAATCGGTGGTTCACTATTTAGACGACATTTCCGATCGGAGTATACAATTCCTCTCAACATGTAAGGAAAATTCATTCCTTCGCCGTTTTTCTGTACGAGTACATCTTAAATTGAATACATGTGTGTGTGAGCGCTATCCAACTGTGACGTCATTAGTTAGGCATCAATCAAGGTCGTGACGTAGCGTACACGTCACGAGTTAGGGGGATTACACACCACCAGTTCCTAAATTCATTACAAAGCTCTGTGAAATAAAGGGAAAGTGTTACTATCTCCAATTTCTTTCATTGATGTGATCCTAAAATCATTTCAAATCATTGAGGAATAACTATTCCTTAATTTCACACGTTTTAATGATAAAGTCTAAAAACTGATAGATAAAGAGTAATATGATCCCCCAAACCTATACATCAGGATTTCCCCTTTATTGTATACCCGTTAAGACTGTGACGTCACTAGTTGTGCACCAATCACCAGTTAGTGGGGGAAACAACTCCACCAGTTCCGAAAAGACTAGGTAATGCCTATATATATATATGCCTACTTCTACAATGGGGCGTGTGACGTCATCACTGCTTCTAAACTCTATCTGGTTCGTAATTCTGACACTGATCGTAATTAAGTGCTTACAACTTGTATGTTACATCATTCATAGTTTCGCAATAATTGCGGGAAATGAATGCTAAATCTATTTTCAGTCACATCAATCTATTGAACCATTACAGAAACGATTATTTCATTTCCCTCGTAATGAAGAAAAAAATATCATAAAAAATTAAGATATTTTTACAAACGTCCTTACGCAGCCCGTAATTGAACAAACCACGAGAGAAGTGTGATAAGAGTGTTTTGCAAATAAATGATCAAGTAAGGCGATTAGACACAATATGAGAAAGTAAATTCGTGATGGTATTTACCAGTTGCAGATGTCCGCCGCTGCAGCACACAGATGCAAAGATGATAATAATATGCGATCTCGACGTCACAATACAAGAATAGAAGCAAAGAGTTCGTAGACTCCCTGAGGACGCTGTAATCTCCTTGGCGGTGTTTACTGGTGGCAGAGCAAGAAGGCGCTGACTTCCACTATGAATAAAACGTAGTTGGCCATTTCCAACCTTCTCGAGCAGTGACCACAACAACCATTCCTCGAGTTCCACTGCAATGGCGACTAATGATGTAACTTAAAATCATTTAATACATCAGGCAGATTTGCATTTAATAGTAACTATCTGGGTGCCCGGCGATGCCACATTATCTTTTCACAGCATTTAATTGGACAGTAATCTCTTTTTCAACACACTTTCACACCTTTATCAGAGTTGAATATTATGATAACCACCATAAAGGGACCCTTACGCGACCAATCTGACAGTATAGGCAGAAACTGCCAGTATTATTGAGTGTGAATGGTGGACTGACACCGTGAAGCACGGTTATCTAGATAATTTGATGTGTTAGTGTCAAAATTAGGGGTGTTTAGCACCACCCAGACTCTGCCTCCAAAGTGATGGGCCAGGACAGAGAATTTATGCCCGCTACCCCTGTTTCAAAATTGTAATTAATATTTAAGAAACTTATAGTTGATTGTAAACTGGAGGTGAAATAATTTCATCTTGATTTGACAGTGAAGCAACATATATTTTTAAAGCGAAAAAGTATAATGACAATTAAAGGACAAGTTTCAGTTTAATTGAGCAGACGTTTAGTCACCATATTTGGGACTTTCTCAGGCAATTTCTTTAAATGTTTAAGTTTGATATATAAAAGGGCAAGGTAAATTTATTTTACGCGGACGATCTTGCAGAGACGACCTTCTTCCAAGTAGAGAAGAAAGAGTCAGCTTGGGACTTCAACTCCTTCTCAAGTAGTTCTCTCAATCCTGTTCCGAGTTCATAAATTACCAGTTAAAACTTATTATAAAAATTACTAATATGAATCATTTGAATTGTAAAATAATCGTGGCGTTTGGGGCTATACTTTTAATATTCTTGCTACGTTGAACCAACTAAGCGAGTCTTAGTAAGGCGCGTTATAGATCCCAAATATAACCTGAACGTAATTGTTAACTATATTCAGGTTTGTGGAATGACGCTTACCTGAGCAAGAAAATATTGAAATTCCTTTCCTTTTATTCGTGATGAGCTGCTCATTTTACACATTATTAGCAGGAGGGTCTGCGGCGATGAGCCAGGGTCATAGCTCGTGGATCACATCTCAAGAAGCTCCAATACTTGCTCTGATTCTGCCTCTTATAGAATAAGGTTTTTCTTGTAGGATTCCTCCATTCAAAACTATCCTGTTCAAGCTTTTTCATTAATACAAGACTACCACATCCCTAATCGGCTTAGCTTATTGTATCCTTGGCCTCCCTCTTCTGTTCACTTCCCTGTAATGCTGATTTTACAAGACCATCTTGTCCTAAAACTTGCCTTTTGGTCTATCCCTTCAAAGTCCTCCACATTGTCTTACGCTATCTACCCATCGGATTTTCAGCTTTGTTCTATAGTAATCGAATGAAGGCTTCCCAGGTGTAAGTAATTTACAAGGTTTTGTCGGGTTTCTAACCGGGTGAAAACACAGTAAATCCATGACGTTTCGGCAGCTGTCATTGCTACCATCTTCTTGTGACAGTGGAATTACTGTGTTTTCACGCGGTTAGAAGCCCCATAAAACCTTGTAAATTGTTCTATAGTGATAATTGCAATAATAGAAACGACAAAGACTAATTGAAAATCTAAACTGGAATAAACTGATGGAGAAAATGAATACGGGATTTGATATTGAAGATTTATAATTACCATTGAAAAATTAAAGAAAAAAAATTAAAAACTAAGAATTGAGTGGCATACGATATTTTACAATATTAATATCTTAAAGAAAGAAAATAAATGTTCTACCAGAATTCATGACAAACACTACTGTATTGAATGTAAAATATTATTGTTACCTCAAAATTTAGGTTAAAAAATTCATTCGTATTGTGCAGGAATTTAAAATGTCTTTTGTTTTACCTGTATTGTAATCATCCTGCGGTTCCCGTTGATGTTACACGTGCAGTGAACATTTAATAGCAACAGGGACAGACAGACAGACGAGCAACACACACTTAATTCTCGTTTTTTTATTATTGCAAACTTTTATCCGAACATAGCACATGTTATATACATATTTATACGCAGAATAAATAATTGAGATGAATGCTTGTAGAAATTGAAAATCCAATGACTATCAATTTAAAAGCGAAAGAAACGACAGAGCTGAGGACGTAATAAGTTATTTCAGTTTATAATATTTGATTGGCTAGTGTTTTACGGTGAGTGTTATTAGATTTTAGGGTAGGAGGGGGATCAGATGAAGATAAGTAAAGGAATAGTTGGTTTAAGAATGGAGAATGAGATGCCGGAGTGGGAGAGTGGAAGGATGTAGATTATAGGCAATTTTCTTTTAAGTCTGTGGTTGTGTGGAGGAGGAGGTGAATAGGATTGCTATGTTGTCACCGTAGTGATTGATAAAGCTTTTGACTGAGAATAAGATACATGTGGAGATGAGTAGATTTTTTATGTCATTGTGAATTACAGAGTTTCGAAGGTACAAGGGGAGTTGGAAATGATTCTAAAGATTCTGTTTTGTTTTGTTTGGATTTTATTTGAATTGGAGTTGGCAGTAGATCCCCAAATGGAGCATGCATATGGGACGGATTAGGGAGAGGTAAAGGAGTCTTTTCGTGGAGCGTTTCTGTTGAGGAGTGAATATAGAAGATTTGGATGCAAGGTGAGTAAGATACCATTGGATCGGTCGACATAAAACTGGCGAAGACAAGCAGAAGGGAATGCTGCGACCCCACAGCAAACTTGTCTCCCATTCATAGGGAAGGGCGTGATAATAGTACCTACCTGTACATGTAGCCCGTTAAAACTAAATGGCTGCCTTTCTCTGCCTTCCACATCCCCATTTCTATTTTCCTTCCTATGCAATTAAAGGAGAGGTAGCCTGTTAACTCCCCCCCCCCCCCAATAAAAATAAAAACTTTCGTCCGTTGAGGATCCAATGTGATTTATAGTTACTGCGCGTGCCTTAGTATTGATTTGGGCTTGTCAGCTGGAACGATGATGATTAATATCTAAAACCTTGCAGTAATTGAGACCATGGTTATTATTAATATTAAAAAACATAATATTGTTAAATTTTAACCTAAGGCGCGAAGAGGAAATGTTTTTTGCGATATTTTATGTTTGTTATAAACAATTTGTACCATCAATGTGCAAATTATATCTAATGCAAGGATTGATAATACAATGTGAGTGTAAATAATCAGATTGTAATATATCTAATTAAAACTATGTATTCTTTAAACATTTTTATACAAATTCAATCGTATGGATACATTACAGTAAAATTTGGATGGTTTATCTTAAAACCCAGAGGAAAATATTGGCGGGAGAAACTCCTATCAGAAACGTAGAAGCTGTTACATTTTTTTATAAAAGATCAAATGAATATTCAGGCACTGAATGTTTGAAAATACACGGTAATTATATAGAAAGATGGCGGCAAAGCGTCAATGCTAAATTCTACTTATCTCATGTTATTAATTTTTGCAAAATACGAAAGGAGAGGGAAAGGATGATAAACGTTTTCTTAAATGCTTAAGTTTTTTCCCACATTTCAAGTATCTACGGGGCTGATTCCAAAGTACAATTTCCCATCTATGGAAAGTATCGAAGGTCTGATAGAAACTATAGGTAATATTTCTTAATCCTTATCATTTAATACATTTATTGTGAGATTTTTCGATGAACATGGTTGTGTGTTTAATTTGATATTTGATTAGTTTTCAATATCAAAGTTTGACGAAGTTACAGGTAAATAAGTCGGGAAGATTTAGAGGCTCCTTTCCACGGGCAAGGAGCAAGGACTTTGCCTTTCCTCCAACTCCGCCCACGCTGGTCTTCAAGAGCGTTCTGTGTCAAATATACAATTGAATTGTGAAATATTCATATACATTGTTTAACATTTTAAATTTGATTAGAAGCCTTAAAGCTACAAAACCCACAAACGTTGAGTACATTGCATAAAGTAAGCGAAAGTTGAAAAGTCGCGTAACGATACAGAAAGTAACATTCAACTTATGTCAACAACTTTCGGTAGTGCCAATATACCAGAGATGCGATTTTATTATTAGATACGTATGGAAAACTCATAAGTTTTTCCATAAAATTCACATATTGGCAATTAAATTAATAATATGAATCATAATACCCAGTTTCTTGTGATTACTCACACATGCTATTAGGTTCAAAATAATATGTTTAATTTTCAGTGCAGTGTGCATAACGGTTTTCGAAAAGTAGGAACCAAAATGTAACAATTTGAAAATTGACCGGACTCCCTTAACTTATTTAATTAAAGTTTATTTTAGGGGTGGTAGGATAGCACAGGCTAGGAAGACTTTCGCGAAAAAGAGGAATTTACTCACGGGTAATATAAGCTTGAATATTAGGAAATCGTTGTTAAAAATGTTCATATGGAGTGTGGCGTTATATAGGTGCGAAACGTGGACGATAGGAGTTGGGGAAAGGAAAGGAATAGAAGCCTTTGAAATGTGGTGCTGTAGGGCGAATGCTGAAAATCAGATGGGTGGATACATTAACCAACGAGGAAGTTCTAAACAGAGTAGTGGGAGACTTTGAAGAGACGCTCTTGTACAATTAGCATTAGAGGGAAATGGGTGATGTAAGAACAGGAGAGGGAGGCCAAGGTTGGAATACGTTTAGCATATTTGGATTATGTGGGTTATGCTATCAATAAGTAAGTGAAAAGTTAACATGGAGGTTTGCATCAGGCCAGTCTTATTTTCTTTCTTTCTATATGCTTGCCGGTTGTTTGATGTTTAGCACTTGCAGCACTGTTTGTGCCAACTTCTCCACCCGAATTTTCATTTCTGACGAAATATATTAATCCAAAAAATTCTTACAATATATTTTCACCCGATTGCAGATAACCAAGGAGAACAAGAAGCACAACTCCAAAGCCGATGACGTCACGGTTCACGTTAATTAGTATCACGTGATACTAGAAGAGGCGGATACATTTAGAACGCAACCATGTTTGTTAAAAGGAGAACGTGAAAGAACATTGTGTGAGAAAGTTGGTGCACTTTAGCATGAACCACTTTTTATAAAATAATTTTTATTTTATTTTATCACAGTAAAGATATAATATAGCGGAGTAGAGCAAAAGAGAATAATATGGAGGACTTTAAACAAGAGAAGGCATAAATAAATAGGTCACGTTTTGAGAGACGAGGCATTGAGAGAACTGTCTGCGTTGAAAATTGCCAAAGTAATTCCCTGTTTAAGAAAGGATCGCCATCTCATATATCTAATTACAGACCCATTTCTCTCCTTCCTATTATCTCTAAAATATTTGAAAAAATAATTCATATTAGAATACTTGATTTCCTGAATAAATATAAGATTTTATCAACAGCGCAGCATGATTTTCATAAAGGAAGGTCCACAGATAGCGCAATGTACGACTCCATTCAAAATATCCAGAATTCATTGAAGGTAGCTGGATTTTTTGCTGATCTCTCTAAGGCTTTCGACACCGTAGATAACCAAATATTGATAAAAAAGATGTAATATTAT
>JAEMUL010000099.1:10000-12500 GCA_034510155.1 Eucriotettix oculatus | reverse complement strand
GGGGGGGGGGGGGGGGGGGGGGGGGGGGGTGGGGGGGGGGGGGGGGGGGGGGGGGGGGGGGGGGGGGGGGGGTGGGGGGGGGGGGGGGGGGTGGGGGGGGGGGGGGGGGGGGGGGGGGGGGGGGGGGGGGGGGGGGGGGGGGGGGGGGGGGGGGGGGGGGGGGGGTGGGGGGGGGGGGGGGGGTGGGGGGGGGGGGGGGGGGGGGGGGGGGTGGGGGGGGGGGGGGGGGGGGGGGGGGGGGGGGGGGGGGGGGGGGGTGGGGGGGGGGGGGGGGGGGGTGGGGGGGGGGGGGGGGGGGGGGGGGGGGGGGGGGGGGGGGGTGGGGGGGGGGGGGGGGGGGGGGGGGGGGGGGGGGGTGGGGGGGGGGGGGGGGGGGGGGGGGGGGGGGGGGGGGGGGGGGGGGGGGGGGGGGGGGGGTGGGGGGGGGGGGGGGGGGGTGGGGGGGGGGGGGGGGGGGTGGGGGGGGGGGGGGGGGGGGGGGGGGGGTGGGGGGGGGGGGGGGGGGGGGGGGGGGGGGGGGGGGGGGGGGGGGGGGTGGGGGGGGGGGGGGGGGGGGGGGGGGGGGTGGGGGGGGGGGGGGGGGGGGGTGGGGGGGGGGGGGGGGGGGGGTGGGGGGGGGGGGGGGGGGGGGGGGGGGGGGGGGGGGGGGGGGGGGGGGGTGGGGGGGGGGGGGGGGGGGGGGGGGGGGGGGGGGGGGGGGGGGGGGGGGGGTGGGGGGGGGGGGGGGGGGGGGGGGGGGGGGGGGGGGGGGGGGGGGGGGGGTGGGGGGGGGGGGGGGGGGGGGGGGGGGGGGGTGGGGGGGGGGGGGGGGGGGGGGGGGGGGGGGGGGGGGGGGGGGGGGGGGGGGGGGGGGGGGGGGGGGGGGGGGGGGGGGGGGGGGGGGGGGGGGGTGGGGGGGGGGGGGGGGGGGGGGGGGGTGGGGGGGGGGGGGGGGGGGGGGGGGGGGGGGGGGGGGGGGGGGTGGGGGGGGGGGGGGGGGGGGGGGGGGGGGGGGGGGGGGGGGGGTGGGGGGGGGGGGGGGGGGGGGGGGGTGGGGGGGGGGGGGGGGGGGGGGGGGGGGGGGGGGGGGGTGGGGGGGGGGGGGGGGGGGGGGGGGGGGGGGGGGGGGGGGGGGGGGGGGGGGGGGGGGGGGGGGGGGGGGGGGGGTGGGGGGGGGGGGGGGGGGGGGGGGGGGGGGGGGGGGTGGGGGGGGGGGGGGGGGGGGGGGGGGGGGGGGGGTGGGGGGGGGGGGGGGGGGGGGGGGGGGGGGGGGGGGGGGGGGGGGGGGTGGGGGGGGGGGGGGGGGGGGGTGGGGGGGGGGGGGGGGGGGGGGGGGGGGGGGGGGGGGGGGGGGGGGGGGGGGGGGGTGGGGGGGGGGGGGGGGGGGGGGGGGGGGGGGGGGGGGGGGGGGGTGGGGGGGGGGGGGGGGGGGGGGGGGGGGGGGGGGGGGGGGTGGGGGGGGGGGGGGGGGGGGGGGGGTGGGGGGGGGGGGGGGGGGGGGGGGGGGGGGGGGGGGGGGGGGGGGGGGGGGGGGGGTGGGGGGGGGGGGGGGGGGGGGGGGGGGGGGGGGGGGGGGGGGGGGGGGGGGGGGGGGGGGGTGGGGGGGGGGGGGGGGGGGGGGGGGGGGGGGGGGGGGGGGGGGGGGGGGGGGGGGGGGGGGGGGGGGGGGGGGGGGGGGGGGTGGGGGGGGGGGGGGGGGGGGGGGGGGGGGGGGTGGGGGGGGGGGGGGGGGGGGGGGGGGGGGGGGGGGGGTGGGGGGGGGGGGGGGGGGGGGGGGGGGGGGGGGGGGGGGGGGGGGGGGGGGGGGGGGGGGGTGGGGGGGGGGGGGGGGGGGGGTGGGGGGGGGGGGGGGGGGGGGGGGGGGGGGGGGGGGGGGGGGGGGGGGGGGGGGGGGGGTGGGGGGGGGGGGGGGGTGGGGGGGGGGGGGGGGGTGGGGGGGGGGGGGGGGGGGGGGGGGGGGGGGGGGGGGGGGGGGGGGGGGGGTGGGGGGGGGGGGGGGGGGGGTGGGGGGGGGGGGGGGGGGGGGGGGGGGGGGGGGGGGGGGGGGGGGGGGGGGGGGGGGGGGGGGGGGGGGGGGGGGGGGGGGGGGGGGGGGGGGGGGGGGGGGGGGGGGGGGGGGGGGGGGGGGGGGGGGGGGGGGGGGGGGGGGGGGGGGGGGGGGGGGGGTGGGGGGGGGGGGGGGGGGGGGGGGGGGGGGGGGGGGGGGGGGGGGGTGGGGGGGGGGGGGGGGTGGGGGGGGGGGGGGGGGGGGGGGGGGGGTGGGGGGGGGGGGGGGGGGGGGGGGGGGGGGGGGGGGGGGGGGGGGGGGTGGGGGGGGGGGGGGTGGGGGGGGGGGGGGGGGGGGGGGGGTGGGGGGGGGGGGGGGGGGGGGGGGGGGGGGGGGGGTGGGGGGGGGGGGGGGGGGGGGGGGGGGGGGGGGGGTGGGGGGGGGGGGGGGGGGGGGGGGGGGGGGGGGGGGGGGGGGGGGGGGGGGGGGTGGGGGGGGGGGGGGGGGGGGGGGGGGGGGGGGGGGGGGGGGGGG
>JAEMUL010000098.1:0-21834 GCA_034510155.1 Eucriotettix oculatus | reverse complement strand
AGATTTCTCTGATATTTCGGTCAGAACAAGAGACTAGTACCTTAAAGTAAAATCCATAACGTCATCGTTCTATCTGCTATCTTTCCTACCGATTTACCCGATTGAAAATGCCAATTTTAACGTTTTGCGAAGCATTGCTCAGAACCACCTTAAGAAATTACTGCTAGATTTCTCTGATATTTCGGTCAGAACAAGAGACTAGTACCTTAAAGTAAAATCCATAACGTCATCGTTCTATCTGCTATCTTTCCTACCGATTTACCCGATTGAAAATGCCAATTTTAACGTTTTGCGAAGCATTGCTCAGAACCACCTTAAGAAATTACTGCTAGATTTCTCTGATATTTCGGTCAGAACAAGAGACTAGTACCTTAAAGTAAAATCCATAACGTCATCGTTCTATCTGCTATCTTTCCTACCGATTTACCCGATTGAAAATGCCAATTTTAACGTTTTGCGAAGCATTGCTCAGAACCACCTTAAGAAATTACTGCTAGATTTCTCTGATATTTCGGTCAGAACAAGAGACTAGTACCTTAAAGTAAAATCCATAACGTCATCGTTCTATCTGCTATCTTTCCTACCGATTTACCCGATTGAAAATGCCAATTTTAACGTTTTGCGAAGCATTGCTCAGAACCACCTTAAGAAATTACTGCTAGATTTCTCTGATATTTCGGTCAGAACAAGAGACTAGTACCTTAAAGTAAAATCCATAACGTCATCGTTCTATCTGCTATCTTTCCTACCGATTTACCCGATTGAAAATGCCAATTTTAACGTTTTGCGAAGCATTGCTCAGAACCACCTTAAGAAATTACTGCTAGATTTCTCTGATATTTCGGTCAGAACAAGAGACTAGTACCTTAAAGTAAAATCCATAACGTCATCGTTCTATCTGCTATCTTTCCTACCGATTTACCCGATTGAAAATGCCAATTTTAACGTTTTGCGAAGCATTGCTCAGAACCACCTTAAGAAATTACTGCTAGATTTCTCTGATATTTCGGTCAGAACAAGAGACTAGTACCTTAAAGTAAAATCCATAACGTCATCGTTCTATCTGCTATCTTTCCTACCGATTTACCCGATTGAAAATGCCAATTTTAACGTTTTGCGAAGCATTGCTCAGAACCACCTTAAGAAATTACTGCTAGATTTCTCTGATATTTCGGTCAGAACAAGAGACTAGTACCTTAAAGTAAAATCCATAACGTCATCGTTCTATCTGCTATCTTTCCTACCGATTTACCCGATTGAAAATGCCAATTTTAACGTTTTGCGAAGCATTGCTCAGAACCACCTTAAGAAATTACTGCTAGATTTCTCTGATATTTCGGTCAGAACAAGAGACTAGTACCTTAAAGTAAAATCCATAACGTCATCGTTCTATCTGCTATCTTTCCTACCGATTTACCCGATTGAAAATGCCAATTTTAACGTTTTGCGAAGCATTGCTCAGAACCACCTTAAGAAATTACTGCTAGATTTCTCTGATATTTCGGTCAGAACAAGAGACTAGTACCTTAAAGTAAAATCCATAACGTCATCGTTCTATCTGCTATCTTTCCTACCGATTTACCCGATTGAAAATGCCAATTTTAACGTTTTGCGAAGCATTGCTCAGAACCACCTTAAGAAATTACTGCTAGATTTCTCTGATATTTCGGTCAGAACAAGAGACTAGTACCTTAAAGTAAAATCCATAACGTCATCGTTCTATCTGCTATCTTTCCTACCGATTTACCCGATTGAAAATGCCAATTTTAACGTTTTGCGAAGCATTGCTCAGAACCACCTTAAGAAATTACTGCTAGATTTCTCTGATATTTCGGTCAGAACAAGAGACTAGTACCTTAAAGTAAAATCCATAACGTCATCGTTCTATCTGCTATCTTTCCTACCGATTTACCCGATTGAAAATGCCAATTTTAACGTTTTGCGAAGCATTGCTCAGAACCACCTTAAGAAATTACTGCTAGATTTCTCTGATATTTCGGTCAGAACAAGAGACTAGTACCTTAAAGTAAAATCCATAACGTCATCGTTCTATCTGCTATCTTTCCTACCGATTTACCCGATTGAAAATGCCAATTTTAACGTTTTGCGAAGCATTGCTCAGAACCACCTTAAGAAATTACTGCTAGATTTCTCTGATATTTCGGTCAGAACAAGAGACTAGTACCTTAAAGTAAAATCCATAACGTCATCGTTCTATCTGCTATCTTTCCTACCGATTTACCCGATTGAAAATGCCAATTTTAACGTTTTGCGAAGCATTGCTCAGAACCACCTTAAGAAATTACTGCTAGATTTCTCTGATATTTCGGTCAGAACAAGAGACTAGTACCTTAAAGTAAAATCCATAACGTCATCGTTCTATCTGCTATCTTTCCTACCGATTTACCCGATTGAAAATGCCAATTTTAACGTTTTGCGAAGCATTGCTCAGAACCACCTTAAGAAATTACTGCTAGATTTCTCTGATATTTCGGTCAGAACAAGAGACTAGTACCTTAAAGTAAAATCCATAACGTCATCGTTCTATCTGCTATCTTTCCTACCGATTTACCCGATTGAAAATGCCAATTTTAACGTTTTGCGAAGCATTGCTCAGAACCACCTTAAGAAATTACTGCTAGATTTCTCTGATATTTCGGTCAGAACAAGAGACTAGTACCTTAAAGTAAAATCCATAACGTCATCGTTCTATCTGCTATCTTTCCTACCGATTTACCCGATTGAAAATGCCAATTTTAACGTTTTGCGAAGCATTGCTCAGAACCACCTTAAGAAATTACTGCTAGATTTCTCTGATATTTCGGTCAGAACAAGAGACTAGTACCTTAAAGTAAAATCCATAACGTCATCGTTCTATCTGCTATCTTTCCTACCGATTTACCCGATTGAAAATGCCAATTTTAACGTTTTGCGAAGCATTGCTCAGAACCACCTTAAGAAATTACTGCTAGATTTCTCTGATATTTCGGTCAGAACAAGAGACTAGTACCTTAAAGTAAAATCCATAACGTCATCGTTCTATCTGCTATCTTTCCTACCGATTTACCCGATTGAAAATGCCAATTTTAACGTTTTGCGAAGCATTGCTCAGAACCACCTTAAGAAATTACTGCTAGATTTCTCTGATATTTCGGTCAGAACAAGAGACTAGTACCTTAAAGTAAAATCCATAACGTCATCGTTCTATCTGCTATCTTTCCTACCGATTTACCCGATTGAAAATGCCAATTTTAACGTTTTGCGAAGCATTGCTCAGAACCACCTTAAGAAATTACTGCTAGATTTCTCTGATATTTCGGTCAGAACAAGAGACTAGTACCTTAAAGTAAAATCCATAACGTCATCGTTCTATCTGCTATCTTTCCTACCGATTTACCCGATTGAAAATGCCAATTTTAACGTTTTGCGAAGCATTGCTCAGAACCACCTTAAGAAATTACTGCTAGATTTCTCTGATATTTCGGTCAGAACAAGAGACTAGTACCTTAAAGTAAAATCCATAACGTCATCGTTCTATCTGCTATCTTTCCTACCGATTTACCCGATTGAAAATGCCAATTTTAACGTTTTGCGAAGCATTGCTCAGAACCACCTTAAGAAATTACTGCTAGATTTCTCTGATATTTCGGTCAGAACAAGAGACTAGTACCTTAAAGTAAAATCCATAACGTCATCGTTCTATCTGCTATCTTTCCTACCGATTTACCCGATTGAAAATGCCAATTTTAACGTTTTGCGAAGCATTGCTCAGAACCACCTTAAGAAATTACTGCTAGATTTCTCTGATATTTCGGTCAGAACAAGAGACTAGTACCTTAAAGTAAAATCCATAACGTCATCGTTCTATCTGCTATCTTTCCTACCGATTTACCCGATTGAAAATGCCAATTTTAACGTTTTGCGAAGCATTGCTCAGAACCACCTTAAGAAATTACTGCTAGATTTCTCTGATATTTCGGTCAGAACAAGAGACTAGTACCTTAAAGTAAAATCCATAACGTCATCGTTCTATCTGCTATCTTTCCTACCGATTTACCCGATTGAAAATGCCAATTTTAACGTTTTGCGAAGCATTGCTCAGAACCACCTTAAGAAATTACTGCTAGATTTCTCTGATATTTCGGTCAGAACAAGAGACTAGTACCTTAAAGTAAAATCCATAACGTCATCGTTCTATCTGCTATCTTTCCTACCGATTTACCCGATTGAAAATGCCAATTTTAACGTTTTGCGAAGCATTGCTCAGAACCACCTTAAGAAATTACTGCTAGATTTCTCTGATATTTCGGTCAGAACAAGAGACTAGTACCTTAAAGTAAAATCCATAACGTCATCGTTCTATCTGCTATCTTTCCTACCGATTTACCCGATTGAAAATGCCAATTTTAACGTTTTGCGAAGCATTGCTCAGAACCACCTTAAGAAATTACTGCTAGATTTCTCTGATATTTCGGTCAGAACAAGAGACTAGTACCTTAAAGTAAAATCCATAACGTCATCGTTCTATCTGCTATCTTTCCTACCGATTTACCCGATTGAAAATGCCAATTTTAACGTTTTGCGAAGCATTGCTCAGAACCACCTTAAGAAATTACTGCTAGATTTCTCTGATATTTCGGTCAGAACAAGAGACTAGTACCTTAAAGTAAAATCCATAACGTCATCGTTCTATCTGCTATCTTTCCTACCGATTTACCCGATTGAAAATGCCAATTTTAACGTTTTGCGAAGCATTGCTCAGAACCACCTTAAGAAATTACTGCTAGATTTCTCTGATATTTCGGTCAGAACAAGAGACTAGTACCTTAAAGTAAAATCCATAACGTCATCGTTCTATCTGCTATCTTTCCTACCGATTTACCCGATTGAAAATGCCAATTTTAACGTTTTGCGAAGCATTGCTCAGAACCACCTTAAGAAATTACTGCTAGATTTCTCTGATATTTCGGTCAGAACAAGAGACTAGTACCTTAAAGTAAAATCCATAACGTCATCGTTCTATCTGCTATCTTTCCTACCGATTTACCCGATTGAAAATGCCAATTTTAACGTTTTGCGAAGCATTGCTCAGAACCACCTTAAGAAATTACTGCTAGATTTCTCTGATATTTCGGTCAGAACAAGAGACTAGTACCTTAAAGTAAAATCCATAACGTCATCGTTCTATCTGCTATCTTTCCTACCGATTTACCCGATTGAAAATGCCAATTTTAACGTTTTGCGAAGCATTGCTCAGAACCACCTTAAGAAATTACTGCTAGATTTCTCTGATATTTCGGTCAGAACAAGAGACTAGTACCTTAAAGTAAAATCCATAACGTCATCGTTCTATCTGCTATCTTTCCTACCGATTTACCCGATTGAAAATGCCAATTTTAACGTTTTGCGAAGCATTGCTCAGAACCACCTTAAGAAATTACTGCTAGATTTCTCTGATATTTCGGTCAGAACAAGAGACTAGTACCTTAAAGTAAAATCCATAACGTCATCGTTCTATCTGCTATCTTTCCTACCGATTTACCCGATTGAAAATGCCAATTTTAACGTTTTGCGAAGCATTGCTCAGAACCACCTTAAGAAATTACTGCTAGATTTCTCTGATATTTCGGTCAGAACAAGAGACTAGTACCTTAAAGTAAAATCCATAACGTCATCGTTCTATCTGCTATCTTTCCTACCGATTTACCCGATTGAAAATGCCAATTTTAACGTTTTGCGAAGCATTGCTCAGAACCACCTTAAGAAATTACTGCTAGATTTCTCTGATATTTCGGTCAGAACAAGAGACTAGTACCTTAAAGTAAAATCCATAACGTCATCGTTCTATCTGCTATCTTTCCTACCGATTTACCCGATTGAAAATGCCAATTTTAACGTTTTGCGAAGCATTGCTCAGAACCACCTTAAGAAATTACTGCTAGATTTCTCTGATATTTCGGTCAGAACAAGAGACTAGTACCTTAAAGTAAAATCCATAACGTCATCGTTCTATCTGCTATCTTTCCTACCGATTTACCCGATTGAAAATGCCAATTTTAACGTTTTGCGAAGCATTGCTCAGAACCACCTTAAGAAATTACTGCTAGATTTCTCTGATATTTCGGTCAGAACAAGAGACTAGTACCTTAAAGTAAAATCCATAACGTCATCGTTCTATCTGCTATCTTTCCTACCGATTTACCCGATTGAAAATGCCAATTTTAACGTTTTGCGAAGCATTGCTCAGAACCACCTTAAGAAATTACTGCTAGATTTCTCTGATATTTCGGTCAGAACAAGAGACTAGTACCTTAAAGTAAAATCCATAACGTCATCGTTCTATCTGCTATCTTTCCTACCGATTTACCCGATTGAAAATGCCAATTTTAACGTTTTGCGAAGCATTGCTCAGAACCACCTTAAGAAATTACTGCTAGATTTCTCTGATATTTCGGTCAGAACAAGAGACTAGTACCTTAAAGTAAAATCCATAACGTCATCGTTCTATCTGCTATCTTTCCTACCGATTTACCCGATTGAAAATGCCAATTTTAACGTTTTGCGAAGCATTGCTCAGAACCACCTTAAGAAATTACTGCTAGATTTCTCTGATATTTCGGTCAGAACAAGAGACTAGTACCTTAAAGTAAAATCCATAACGTCATCGTTCTATCTGCTATCTTTCCTACCGATTTACCCGATTGAAAATGCCAATTTTAACGTTTTGCGAAGCATTGCTCAGAACCACCTTAAGAAATTACTGCTAGATTTCTCTGATATTTCGGTCAGAACAAGAGACTAGTACCTTAAAGTAAAATCCATAACGTCATCGTTCTATCTGCTATCTTTCCTACCGATTTACCCGATTGAAAATGCCAATTTTAACGTTTTGCGAAGCATTGCTCAGAACCACCTTAAGAAATTACTGCTAGATTTCTCTGATATTTCGGTCAGAACAAGAGACTAGTACCTTAAAGTAAAATCCATAACGTCATCGTTCTATCTGCTATCTTTCCTACCGATTTACCCGATTGAAAATGCCAATTTTAACGTTTTGCGAAGCATTGCTCAGAACCACCTTAAGAAATTACTGCTAGATTTCTCTGATATTTCGGTCAGAACAAGAGACTAGTACCTTAAAGTAAAATCCATAACGTCATCGTTCTATCTGCTATCTTTCCTACCGATTTACCCGATTGAAAATGCCAATTTTAACGTTTTGCGAAGCATTGCTCAGAACCACCTTAAGAAATTACTGCTAGATTTCTCTGATATTTCGGTCAGAACAAGAGACTAGTACCTTAAAGTAAAATCCATAACGTCATCGTTCTATCTGCTATCTTTCCTACCGATTTACCCGATTGAAAATGCCAATTTTAACGTTTTGCGAAGCATTGCTCAGAACCACCTTAAGAAATTACTGCTAGATTTCTCTGATATTTCGGTCAGAACAAGAGACTAGTACCTTAAAGTAAAATCCATAACGTCATCGTTCTATCTGCTATCTTTCCTACCGATTTACCCGATTGAAAATGCCAATTTTAACGTTTTGCGAAGCATTGCTCAGAACCACCTTAAGAAATTACTGCTAGATTTCTCTGATATTTCGGTCAGAACAAGAGACTAGTACCTTAAAGTAAAATCCATAACGTCATCGTTCTATCTGCTATCTTTCCTACCGATTTACCCGATTGAAAATGCCAATTTTAACGTTTTGCGAAGCATTGCTCAGAACCACCTTAAGAAATTACTGCTAGATTTCTCTGATATTTCGGTCAGAACAAGAGACTAGTACCTTAAAGTAAAATCCATAACGTCATCGTTCTATCTGCTATCTTTCCTACCGATTTACCCGATTGAAAATGCCAATTTTAACGTTTTGCGAAGCATTGCTCAGAACCACCTTAAGAAATTACTGCTAGATTTCTCTGATATTTCGGTCAGAACAAGAGACTAGTACCTTAAAGTAAAATCCATAACGTCATCGTTCTATCTGCTATCTTTCCTACCGATTTACCCGATTGAAAATGCCAATTTTAACGTTTTGCGAAGCATTGCTCAGAACCACCTTAAGAAATTACTGCTAGATTTCTCTGATATTTCGGTCAGAACAAGAGACTAGTACCTTAAAGTAAAATCCATAACGTCATCGTTCTATCTGCTATCTTTCCTACCGATTTACCCGATTGAAAATGCCAATTTTAACGTTTTGCGAAGCATTGCTCAGAACCACCTTAAGAAATTACTGCTAGATTTCTCTGATATTTCGGTCAGAACAAGAGACTAGTACCTTAAAGTAAAATCCATAACGTCATCGTTCTATCTGCTATCTTTCCTACCGATTTACCCGATTGAAAATGCCAATTTTAACGTTTTGCGAAGCATTGCTCAGAACCACCTTAAGAAATTACTGCTAGATTTCTCTGATATTTCGGTCAGAACAAGAGACTAGTACCTTAAAGTAAAATCCATAACGTCATCGTTCTATCTGCTATCTTTCCTACCGATTTACCCGATTGAAAATGCCAATTTTAACGTTTTGCGAAGCATTGCTCAGAACCACCTTAAGAAATTACTGCTAGATTTCTCTGATATTTCGGTCAGAACAAGAGACTAGTACCTTAAAGTAAAATCCATAACGTCATCGTTCTATCTGCTATCTTTCCTACCGATTTACCCGATTGAAAATGCCAATTTTAACGTTTTGCGAAGCATTGCTCAGAACCACCTTAAGAAATTACTGCTAGATTTCTCTGATATTTCGGTCAGAACAAGAGACTAGTACCTTAAAGTAAAATCCATAACGTCATCGTTCTATCTGCTATCTTTCCTACCGATTTACCCGATTGAAAATGCCAATTTTAACGTTTTGCGAAGCATTGCTCAGAACCACCTTAAGAAATTACTGCTAGATTTCTCTGATATTTCGGTCAGAACAAGAGACTAGTACCTTAAAGTAAAATCCATAACGTCATCGTTCTATCTGCTATCTTTCCTACCGATTTACCCGATTGAAAATGCCAATTTTAACGTTTTGCGAAGCATTGCTCAGAACCACCTTAAGAAATTACTGCTAGATTTCTCTGATATTTCGGTCAGAACAAGAGACTAGTACCTTAAAGTAAAATCCATAACGTCATCGTTCTATCTGCTATCTTTCCTACCGATTTACCCGATTGAAAATGCCAATTTTAACGTTTTGCGAAGCATTGCTCAGAACCACCTTAAGAAATTACTGCTAGATTTCTCTGATATTTCGGTCAGAACAAGAGACTAGTACCTTAAAGTAAAATCCATAACGTCATCGTTCTATCTGCTATCTTTCCTACCGATTTACCCGATTGAAAATGCCAATTTTAACGTTTTGCGAAGCATTGCTCAGAACCACCTTAAGAAATTACTGCTAGATTTCTCTGATATTTCGGTCAGAACAAGAGACTAGTACCTTAAAGTAAAATCCATAACGTCATCGTTCTATCTGCTATCTTTCCTACCGATTTACCCGATTGAAAATGCCAATTTTAACGTTTTGCGAAGCATTGCTCAGAACCACCTTAAGAAATTACTGCTAGATTTCTCTGATATTTCGGTCAGAACAAGAGACTAGTACCTTAAAGTAAAATCCATAACGTCATCGTTCTATCTGCTATCTTTCCTACCGATTTACCCGATTGAAAATGCCAATTTTAACGTTTTGCGAAGCATTGCTCAGAACCACCTTAAGAAATTACTGCTAGATTTCTCTGATATTTCGGTCAGAACAAGAGACTAGTACCTTAAAGTAAAATCCATAACGTCATCGTTCTATCTGCTATCTTTCCTACCGATTTACCCGATTGAAAATGCCAATTTTAACGTTTTGCGAAGCATTGCTCAGAACCACCTTAAGAAATTACTGCTAGATTTCTCTGATATTTCGGTCAGAACAAGAGACTAGTACCTTAAAGTAAAATCCATAACGTCATCGTTCTATCTGCTATCTTTCCTACCGATTTACCCGATTGAAAATGCCAATTTTAACGTTTTGCGAAGCATTGCTCAGAACCACCTTAAGAAATTACTGCTAGATTTCTCTGATATTTCGGTCAGAACAAGAGACTAGTACCTTAAAGTAAAATCCATAACGTCATCGTTCTATCTGCTATCTTTCCTACCGATTTACCCGATTGAAAATGCCAATTTTAACGTTTTGCGAAGCATTGCTCAGAAC
This sequence comes from Eucriotettix oculatus, assembly GCA_034510155.1. Taxonomy (NCBI): domain Eukaryota; kingdom Metazoa; phylum Arthropoda; class Insecta; order Orthoptera; family Tetrigidae; genus Eucriotettix; species Eucriotettix oculatus. Next base: position 11,624 of record JAEMUL010000098.1, on the reverse strand, counting down.
CACCTTAAGAAATTACTGCTAGATTTCTCTGATATTTCGGTCAGAACAAGAGACTAGTACCTTAAAGTAAAATCCATAACGTCATCGTTCTATCTGCTATCTTTCCTACCGATTTACCCGATTGAAAATGCCAATTTTAACGTTTTGCGAAGCATTGCTCAGAACCACCTTAAGAAATTACTGCTAGATTTCTCTGATATTTCGGTCAGAACAAGAGACTAGTACCTTAAAGTAAAATCCATAACGTCATCGTTCTATCTGCTATCTTTCCTACCGATTTACCCGATTGAAAATGCCAATTTTAACGTTTTGCGAAGCATTGCTCAGAACCACCTTAAGAAATTACTGCTAGATTTCTCTGATATTTCGGTCAGAACAAGAGACTAGTACCTTAAAGTAAAATCCATAACGTCATCGTTCTATCTGCTATCTTTCCTACCGATTTACCCGATTGAAAATGCCAATTTTAACGTTTTGCGAAGCATTGCTCAGAACCACCTTAAGAAATTACTGCTAGATTTCTCTGATATTTCGGTCAGAACAAGAGACTAGTACCTTAAAGTAAAATCCATAACGTCATCGTTCTATCTGCTATCTTTCCTACCGATTTACCCGATTGAAAATGCCAATTTTAACGTTTTGCGAAGCATTGCTCAGAACCACCTTAAGAAATTACTGCTAGATTTCTCTGATATTTCGGTCAGAACAAGAGACTAGTACCTTAAAGTAAAATCCATAACGTCATCGTTCTATCTGCTATCTTTCCTACCGATTTACCCGATTGAAAATGCCAATTTTAACGTTTTGCGAAGCATTGCTCAGAACCACCTTAAGAAATTACTGCTAGATTTCTCTGATATTTCGGTCAGAACAAGAGACTAGTACCTTAAAGTAAAATCCATAACGTCATCGTTCTATCTGCTATCTTTCCTACCGATTTACCCGATTGAAAATGCCAATTTTAACGTTTTGCGAAGCATTGCTCAGAACCACCTTAAGAAATTACTGCTAGATTTCTCTGATATTTCGGTCAGAACAAGAGACTAGTACCTTAAAGTAAAATCCATAACGTCATCGTTCTATCTGCTATCTTTCCTACCGATTTACCCGATTGAAAATGCCAATTTTAACGTTTTGCGAAGCATTGCTCAGAACCACCTTAAGAAATTACTGCTAGATTTCTCTGATATTTCGGTCAGAACAAGAGACTAGTACCTTAAAGTAAAATCCATAACGTCATCGTTCTATCTGCTATCTTTCCTACCGATTTACCCGATTGAAAATGCCAATTTTAACGTTTTGCGAAGCATTGCTCAGAACCACCTTAAGAAATTACTGCTAGATTTCTCTGATATTTCGGTCAGAACAAGAGACTAGTACCTTAAAGTAAAATCCATAACGTCATCGTTCTATCTGCTATCTTTCCTACCGATTTACCCGATTGAAAATGCCAATTTTAACGTTTTGCGAAGCATTGCTCAGAACCACCTTAAGAAATTACTGCTAGATTTCTCTGATATTTCGGTCAGAACAAGAGACTAGTACCTTAAAGTAAAATCCATAACGTCATCGTTCTATCTGCTATCTTTCCTACCGATTTACCCGATTGAAAATGCCAATTTTAACGTTTTGCGAAGCATTGCTCAGAACCACCTTAAGAAATTACTGCTAGATTTCTCTGATATTTCGGTCAGAACAAGAGACTAGTACCTTAAAGTAAAATCCATAACGTCATCGTTCTATCTGCTATCTTTCCTACCGATTTACCCGATTGAAAATGCCAATTTTAACGTTTTGCGAAGCATTGCTCAGAACCACCTTAAGAAATTACTGCTAGATTTCTCTGATATTTCGGTCAGAACAAGAGACTAGTACCTTAAAGTAAAATCCATAACGTCATCGTTCTATCTGCTATCTTTCCTACCGATTTACCCGATTGAAAATGCCAATTTTAACGTTTTGCGAAGCATTGCTCAGAACCACCTTAAGAAATTACTGCTAGATTTCTCTGATATTTCGGTCAGAACAAGAGACTAGTACCTTAAAGTAAAATCCATAACGTCATCGTTCTATCTGCTATCTTTCCTACCGATTTACCCGATTGAAAATGCCAATTTTAACGTTTTGCGAAGCATTGCTCAGAACCACCTTAAGAAATTACTGCTAGATTTCTCTGATATTTCGGTCAGAACAAGAGACTAGTACCTTAAAGTAAAATCCATAACGTCATCGTTCTATCTGCTATCTTTCCTACCGATTTACCCGATTGAAAATGCCAATTTTAACGTTTTGCGAAGCATTGCTCAGAACCACCTTAAGAAATTACTGCTAGATTTCTCTGATATTTCGGTCAGAACAAGAGACTAGTACCTTAAAGTAAAATCCATAACGTCATCGTTCTATCTGCTATCTTTCCTACCGATTTACCCGATTGAAAATGCCAATTTTAACGTTTTGCGAAGCATTGCTCAGAACCACCTTAAGAAATTACTGCTAGATTTCTCTGATATTTCGGTCAGAACAAGAGACTAGTACCTTAAAGTAAAATCCATAACGTCATCGTTCTATCTGCTATCTTTCCTACCGATTTACCCGATTGAAAATGCCAATTTTAACGTTTTGCGAAGCATTGCTCAGAACCACCTTAAGAAATTACTGCTAGATTTCTCTGATATTTCGGTCAGAACAAGAGACTAGTACCTTAAAGTAAAATCCATAACGTCATCGTTCTATCTGCTATCTTTCCTACCGATTTACCCGATTGAAAATGCCAATTTTAACGTTTTGCGAAGCATTGCTCAGAACCACCTTAAGAAATTACTGCTAGATTTCTCTGATATTTCGGTCAGAACAAGAGACTAGTACCTTAAAGTAAAATCCATAACGTCATCGTTCTATCTGCTATCTTTCCTACCGATTTACCCGATTGAAAATGCCAATTTTAACGTTTTGCGAAGCATTGCTCAGAACCACCTTAAGAAATTACTGCTAGATTTCTCTGATATTTCGGTCAGAACAAGAGACTAGTACCTTAAAGTAAAATCCATAACGTCATCGTTCTATCTGCTATCTTTCCTACCGATTTACCCGATTGAAAATGCCAATTTTAACGTTTTGCGAAGCATTGCTCAGAACCACCTTAAGAAATTACTGCTAGATTTCTCTGATATTTCGGTCAGAACAAGAGACTAGTACCTTAAAGTAAAATCCATAACGTCATCGTTCTATCTGCTATCTTTCCTACCGATTTACCCGATTGAAAATGCCAATTTTAACGTTTTGCGAAGCATTGCTCAGAACCACCTTAAGAAATTACTGCTAGATTTCTCTGATATTTCGGTCAGAACAAGAGACTAGTACCTTAAAGTAAAATCCATAACGTCATCGTTCTATCTGCTATCTTTCCTACCGATTTACCCGATTGAAAATGCCAATTTTAACGTTTTGCGAAGCATTGCTCAGAACCACCTTAAGAAATTACTGCTAGATTTCTCTGATATTTCGGTCAGAACAAGAGACTAGTACCTTAAAGTAAAATCCATAACGTCATCGTTCTATCTGCTATCTTTCCTACCGATTTACCCGATTGAAAATGCCAATTTTAACGTTTTGCGAAGCATTGCTCAGAACCACCTTAAGAAATTACTGCTAGATTTCTCTGATATTTCGGTCAGAACAAGAGACTAGTACCTTAAAGTAAAATCCATAACGTCATCGTTCTATCTGCTATCTTTCCTACCGATTTACCCGATTGAAAATGCCAATTTTAACGTTTTGCGAAGCATTGCTCAGAACCACCTTAAGAAATTACTGCTAGATTTCTCTGATATTTCGGTCAGAACAAGAGACTAGTACCTTAAAGTAAAATCCATAACGTCATCGTTCTATCTGCTATCTTTCCTACCGATTTACCCGATTGAAAATGCCAATTTTAACGTTTTGCGAAGCATTGCTCAGAACCACCTTAAGAAATTACTGCTAGATTTCTCTGATATTTCGGTCAGAACAAGAGACTAGTACCTTAAAGTAAAATCCATAACGTCATCGTTCTATCTGCTATCTTTCCTACCGATTTACCCGATTGAAAATGCCAATTTTAACGTTTTGCGAAGCATTGCTCAGAACCACCTTAAGAAATTACTGCTAGATTTCTCTGATATTTCGGTCAGAACAAGAGACTAGTACCTTAAAGTAAAATCCATAACGTCATCGTTCTATCTGCTATCTTTCCTACCGATTTACCCGATTGAAAATGCCAATTTTAACGTTTTGCGAAGCATTGCTCAGAACCACCTTAAGAAATTACTGCTAGATTTCTCTGATATTTCGGTCAGAACAAGAGACTAGTACCTTAAAGTAAAATCCATAACGTCATCGTTCTATCTGCTATCTTTCCTACCGATTTACCCGATTGAAAATGCCAATTTTAACGTTTTGCGAAGCATTGCTCAGAACCACCTTAAGAAATTACTGCTAGATTTCTCTGATATTTCGGTCAGAACAAGAGACTAGTACCTTAAAGTAAAATCCATAACGTCATCGTTCTATCTGCTATCTTTCCTACCGATTTACCCGATTGAAAATGCCAATTTTAACGTTTTGCGAAGCATTGCTCAGAACCACCTTAAGAAATTACTGCTAGATTTCTCTGATATTTCGGTCAGAACAAGAGACTAGTACCTTAAAGTAAAATCCATAACGTCATCGTTCTATCTGCTATCTTTCCTACCGATTTACCCGATTGAAAATGCCAATTTTAACGTTTTGCGAAGCATTGCTCAGAACCACCTTAAGAAATTACTGCTAGATTTCTCTGATATTTCGGTCAGAACAAGAGACTAGTACCTTAAAGTAAAATCCATAACGTCATCGTTCTATCTGCTATCTTTCCTACCGATTTACCCGATTGAAAATGCCAATTTTAACGTTTTGCGAAGCATTGCTCAGAACCACCTTAAGAAATTACTGCTAGATTTCTCTGATATTTCGGTCAGAACAAGAGACTAGTACCTTAAAGTAAAATCCATAACGTCATCGTTCTATCTGCTATCTTTCCTACCGATTTACCCGATTGAAAATGCCAATTTTAACGTTTTGCGAAGCATTGCTCAGAACCACCTTAAGAAATTACTGCTAGATTTCTCTGATATTTCGGTCAGAACAAGAGACTAGTACCTTAAAGTAAAATCCATAACGTCATCGTTCTATCTGCTATCTTTCCTACCGATTTACCCGATTGAAAATGCCAATTTTAACGTTTTGCGAAGCATTGCTCAGAACCACCTTAAGAAATTACTGCTAGATTTCTCTGATATTTCGGTCAGAACAAGAGACTAGTACCTTAAAGTAAAATCCATAACGTCATCGTTCTATCTGCTATCTTTCCTACCGATTTACCCGATTGAAAATGCCAATTTTAACGTTTTGCGAAGCATTGCTCAGAACCACCTTAAGAAATTACTGCTAGATTTCTCTGATATTTCGGTCAGAACAAGAGACTAGTACCTTAAAGTAAAATCCATAACGTCATCGTTCTATCTGCTATCTTTCCTACCGATTTACCCGATTGAAAATGCCAATTTTAACGTTTTGCGAAGCATTGCTCAGAACCACCTTAAGAAATTACTGCTAGATTTCTCTGATATTTCGGTCAGAACAAGAGACTAGTACCTTAAAGTAAAATCCATAACGTCATCGTTCTATCTGCTATCTTTCCTACCGATTTACCCGATTGAAAATGCCAATTTTAACGTTTTGCGAAGCATTGCTCAGAACCACCTTAAGAAATTACTGCTAGATTTCTCTGATATTTCGGTCAGAACAAGAGACTAGTACCTTAAAGTAAAATCCATAACGTCATCGTTCTATCTGCTATCTTTCCTACCGATTTACCCGATTGAAAATGCCAATTTTAACGTTTTGCGAAGCATTGCTCAGAACCACCTTAAGAAATTACTGCTAGATTTCTCTGATATTTCGGTCAGAACAAGAGACTAGTACCTTAAAGTAAAATCCATAACGTCATCGTTCTATCTGCTATCTTTCCTACCGATTTACCCGATTGAAAATGCCAATTTTAACGTTTTGCGAAGCATTGCTCAGAACCACCTTAAGAAATTACTGCTAGATTTCTCTGATATTTCGGTCAGAACAAGAGACTAGTACCTTAAAGTAAAATCCATAACGTCATCGTTCTATCTGCTATCTTTCCTACCGATTTACCCGATTGAAAATGCCAATTTTAACGTTTTGCGAAGCATTGCTCAGAACCACCTTAAGAAATTACTGCTAGATTTCTCTGATATTTCGGTCAGAACAAGAGACTAGTACCTTAAAGTAAAATCCATAACGTCATCGTTCTATCTGCTATCTTTCCTACCGATTTACCCGATTGAAAATGCCAATTTTAACGTTTTGCGAAGCATTGCTCAGAACCACCTTAAGAAATTACTGCTAGATTTCTCTGATATTTCGGTCAGAACAAGAGACTAGTACCTTAAAGTAAAATCCATAACGTCATCGTTCTATCTGCTATCTTTCCTACCGATTTACCCGATTGAAAATGCCAATTTTAACGTTTTGCGAAGCATTGCTCAGAACCACCTTAAGAAATTACTGCTAGATTTCTCTGATATTTCGGTCAGAACAAGAGACTAGTACCTTAAAGTAAAATCCATAACGTCATCGTTCTATCTGCTATCTTTCCTACCGATTTACCCGATTGAAAATGCCAATTTTAACGTTTTGCGAAGCATTGCTCAGAACCACCTTAAGAAATTACTGCTAGATTTCTCTGATATTTCGGTCAGAACAAGAGACTAGTACCTTAAAGTAAAATCCATAACGTCATCGTTCTATCTGCTATCTTTCCTACCGATTTACCCGATTGAAAATGCCAATTTTAACGTTTTGCGAAGCATTGCTCAGAACCACCTTAAGAAATTACTGCTAGATTTCTCTGATATTTCGGTCAGAACAAGAGACTAGTACCTTAAAGTAAAATCCATAACGTCATCGTTCTATCTGCTATCTTTCCTACCGATTTACCCGATTGAAAATGCCAATTTTAACGTTTTGCGAAGCATTGCTCAGAACCACCTTAAGAAATTACTGCTAGATTTCTCTGATATTTCGGTCAGAACAAGAGACTAGTACCTTAAAGTAAAATCCATAACGTCATCGTTCTATCTGCTATCTTTCCTACCGATTTACCCGATTGAAAATGCCAATTTTAACGTTTTGCGAAGCATTGCTCAGAACCACCTTAAGAAATTACTGCTAGATTTCTCTGATATTTCGGTCAGAACAAGAGACTAGTACCTTAAAGTAAAATCCATAACGTCATCGTTCTATCTGCTATCTTTCCTACCGATTTACCCGATTGAAAATGCCAATTTTAACGTTTTGCGAAGCATTGCTCAGAACCACCTTAAGAAATTACTGCTAGATTTCTCTGATATTTCGGTCAGAACAAGAGACTAGTACCTTAAAGTAAAATCCATAACGTCATCGTTCTATCTGCTATCTTTCCTACCGATTTACCCGATTGAAAATGCCAATTTTAACGTTTTGCGAAGCATTGCTCAGAACCACCTTAAGAAATTACTGCTAGATTTCTCTGATATTTCGGTCAGAACAAGAGACTAGTACCTTAAAGTAAAATCCATAACGTCATCGTTCTATCTGCTATCTTTCCTACCGATTTACCCGATTGAAAATGCCAATTTTAACGTTTTGCGAAGCATTGCTCAGAACCACCTTAAGAAATTACTGCTAGATTTCTCTGATATTTCGGTCAGAACAAGAGACTAGTACCTTAAAGTAAAATCCATAACGTCATCGTTCTATCTGCTATCTTTCCTACCGATTTACCCGATTGAAAATGCCAATTTTAACGTTTTGCGAAGCATTGCTCAGAACCACCTTAAGAAATTACTGCTAGATTTCTCTGATATTTCGGTCAGAACAAGAGACTAGTACCTTAAAGTAAAATCCATAACGTCATCGTTCTATCTGCTATCTTTCCTACCGATTTACCCGATTGAAAATGCCAATTTTAACGTTTTGCGAAGCATTGCTCAGAACCACCTTAAGAAATTACTGCTAGATTTCTCTGATATTTCGGTCAGAACAAGAGACTAGTACCTTAAAGTAAAATCCATAACGTCATCGTTCTATCTGCTATCTTTCCTACCGATTTACCCGATTGAAAATGCCAATTTTAACGTTTTGCGAAGCATTGCTCAGAACCACCTTAAGAAATTACTGCTAGATTTCTCTGATATTTCGGTCAGAACAAGAGACTAGTACCTTAAAGTAAAATCCATAACGTCATCGTTCTATCTGCTATCTTTCCTACCGATTTACCCGATTGAAAATGCCAATTTTAACGTTTTGCGAAGCATTGCTCAGAACCACCTTAAGAAATTACTGCTAGATTTCTCTGATATTTCGGTCAGAACAAGAGACTAGTACCTTAAAGTAAAATCCATAACGTCATCGTTCTATCTGCTATCTTTCCTACCGATTTACCCGATTGAAAATGCCAATTTTAACGTTTTGCGAAGCATTGCTCAGAACCACCTTAAGAAATTACTGCTAGATTTCTCTGATATTTCGGTCAGAACAAGAGACTAGTACCTTAAAGTAAAATCCATAACGTCATCGTTCTATCTGCTATCTTTCCTACCGATTTACCCGATTGAAAATGCCAATTTTAACGTTTTGCGAAGCATTGCTCAGAACCACCTTAAGAAATTACTGCTAGATTTCTCTGATATTTCGGTCAGAACAAGAGACTAGTACCTTAAAGTAAAATCCATAACGTCATCGTTCTATCTGCTATCTTTCCTACCGATTTACCCGATTGAAAATGCCAATTTTAACGTTTTGCGAAGCATTGCTCAGAACCACCTTAAGAAATTACTGCTAGATTTCTCTGATATTTCGGTCAGAACAAGAGACTAGTACCTTAAAGTAAAATCCATAACGTCATCGTTCTATCTGCTATCTTTCCTACCGATTTACCCGATTGAAAATGCCAATTTTAACGTTTTGCGAAGCATTGCTCAGAACCACCTTAAGAAATTACTGCTAGATTTCTCTGATATTTCGGTCAGAACAAGAGACTAGTACCTTAAAGTAAAATCCATAACGTCATCGTTCTATCTGCTATCTTTCCTACCGATTTACCCGATTGAAAATGCCAATTTTAACGTTTTGCGAAGCATTGCTCAGAACCACCTTAAGAAATTACTGCTAGATTTCTCTGATATTTCGGTCAGAACAAGAGACTAGTACCTTAAAGTAAAATCCATAACGTCATCGTTCTATCTGCTATCTTTCCTACCGATTTACCCGATTGAAAATGCCAATTTTAACGTTTTGCGAAGCATTGCTCAGAACCACCTTAAGAAATTACTGCTAGATTTCTCTGATATTTCGGTCAGAACAAGAGACTAGTACCTTAAAGTAAAATCCATAACGTCATCGTTCTATCTGCTATCTTTCCTACCGATTTACCCGATTGAAAATGCCAATTTTAACGTTTTGCGAAGCATTGCTCAGAACCACCTTAAGAAATTACTGCTAGATTTCTCTGATATTTCGGTCAGAACAAGAGACTAGTACCTTAAAGTAAAATCCATAACGTCATCGTTCTATCTGCTATCTTTCCTACCGATTTACCCGATTGAAAATGCCAATTTTAACGTTTTGCGAAGCATTGCTCAGAACCACCTTAAGAAATTACTGCTAGATTTCTCTGATATTTCGGTCAGAACAAGAGACTAGTACCTTAAAGTAAAATCCATAACGTCATCGTTCTATCTGCTATCTTTCCTACCGATTTACCCGATTGAAAATGCCAATTTTAACGTTTTGCGAAGCATTGCTCAGAACCACCTTAAGAAATTACTGCTAGATTTCTCTGATATTTCGGTCAGAACAAGAGACTAGTACCTTAAAGTAAAATCCATAACGTCATCGTTCTATCTGCTATCTTTCCTACCGATTTACCCGATTGAAAATGCCAATTTTAACGTTTTGCGAAGCATTGCTCAGAACCACCTTAAGAAATTACTGCTAGATTTCTCTGATATTTCGGTCAGAACAAGAGACTAGTACCTTAAAGTAAAATCCATAACGTCATCGTTCTATCTGCTATCTTTCCTACCGATTTACCCGATTGAAAATGCCAATTTTAACGTTTTGCGAAGCATTGCTCAGAACCACCTTAAGAAATTACTGCTAGATTTCTCTGATATTTCGGTCAGAACAAGAGACTAGTACCTTAAAGTAAAATCCATAACGTCATCGTTCTATCTGCTATCTTTCCTACCGATTTACCCGATTGAAAATGCCAATTTTAACGTTTTGCGAAGCATTGCTCAGAACCACCTTAAGAAATTACTGCTAGATTTCTCTGATATTTCGGTCAGAACAAGAGACTAGTACCTTAAAGTAAAATCCATAACGTCATCGTTCTATCTGCTATCTTTCCTACCGATTTACCCGATTGAAAATGCCAATTTTAACGTTTTGCGAAGCATTGCTCAGAACCACCTTAAGAAATTACTGCTAGATTTCTCTGATATTTCGGTCAGAACAAGAGACTAGTACCTTAAAGTAAAATCCATAACGTCATCGTTCTATCTGCTATCTTTCCTACCGATTTACCCGATTGAAAATGCCAATTTTAACGTTTTGCGAAGCATTGCTCAGAACCACCTTAAGAAATTACTGCTAGATTTCTCTGATATTTCGGTCAGAACAAGAGACTAGTACCTTAAAGTAAAATCCATAACGTCATCGTTCTATCTGCTATCTTTCCTACCGATTTACCCGATTGAAAATGCCAATTTTAACGTTTTGCGAAGCATTGCTCAGAACCACCTTAAGAAATTACTGCTAGATTTCTCTGATATTTCGGTCAGAACAAGAGACTAGTACCTTAAAGTAAAATCCATAACGTCATCGTTCTATCTGCTATCTTTCCTACCGATTTACCCGATTGAAAATGCCAATTTTAACGTTTTGCGAAGCATTGCTCAGAACCACCTTAAGAAATTACTGCTAGATTTCTCTGATATTTCGGTCAGAACAAGAGACTAGTACCTTAAAGTAAAATCCATAACGTCATCGTTCTATCTGCTATCTTTCCTACCGATTTACCCGATTGAAAATGCCAATTTTAACGTTTTGCGAAGCATTGCTCAGAACCACCTTAAGAAATTACTGCTAGATTTCTCTGATATTTCGGTCAGAACAAGAGACTAGTACCTTAAAGTAAAATCCATAACGTCATCGTTCTATCTGCTATCTTTCCTACCGATTTACCCGATTGAAAATGCCAATTTTAACGTTTTGCGAAGCATTGCTCAGAACCACCTTAAGAAATTACTGCTAGATTTCTCTGATATTTCGGTCAGAACAAGAGACTAGTACCTTAAAGTAAAATCCATAACGTCATCGTTCTATCTGCTATCTTTCCTACCGATTTACCCGATTGAAAATGCCAATTTTAACGTTTTGCGAAGCATTGCTCAGAACCACCTTAAGAAATTACTGCTAGATTTCTCTGATATTTCGGTCAGAACAAGAGACTAGTACCTTAAAGTAAAATC